>JAHZMW010000001.1:0-17070 GCA_027743745.1 Alloscopus bannaensis
ACAAATATCAGTATTATTTGTACTAAATAATTTAGAATAATTAATCCCATTTCCTTTAGTTGATGAAGTTTGTAAGGACTGATTTCCAAATACTTACAATTGCTTCAGACTTGTAATTACAATGGGAAAAATCGAAGTTTTGATATGGCACAGAAACAAGACGAAAAATTATCTGTCATATGTGATTTTGCATGCACAGGTATCAGACGCGACTTGGCCAGGATGACTGAAATATGCTTTCCTATAAAGGAATTTATAGGTGAATTCATCATCAGAACGGTTTTCTGTCGTTCATATTTACTAAGACATGTGTACAGAAAAATATCTGAAACTATTCAGATCAGATCAGATCAGATTCTGATCAGATCAGATATTGTTTTCAGATATCAGATCAGATATTTTTTGCACATTCAGATTCAGATATCTGATTTGATCTGAATCTGATCTGATCTGATCTGAAATATTTGAATATCTGAATCTGAAAACCTGCTCTATGAGCAACAATCGTAATTCTAATGTTAACCTCCAAATATGAAGAGAAAAATGATTTTCTGTTGAAGGATTCCAAAACAAAGAACTACCTGCTTGACAAAAATGTATCAGCAGTAAAGAAACCGCTTAAAATCGGTCCTTTCCTCGCCAATTGGCGAGGAATGCGTGACACCAAAAACAGTAACTGAGTATGTGGAGCTAATTATCGGTTGGTCGCCGGTAATACAAGCACCGGTAAGCTGTAACAAATGATAAGATATAAGAAACACGAGTTTTTTATTTTGCCAACCACAAATTTTGTCATTCCCTCACAATCTATGTAGGTTATAATTGATCACCATTATGCATGACGCACGTGCAGTGAAATATAAATGTCAGAATTCCATTGTCCTTTGAGGTTTCTTATTAATCACTAGGTATTTTGAAAATAAAAGACCATACGGGCATGAATGTATACGACCGTGTTAACGGCATTCCAGACCTGAAAACGAAGTGACAGATTATGATACTCATGTTTGGGTACATATGCAATATGAACATTTTTAATCCCCCCCATAATCTACTCATCTACTCAACCCAATAAAATCGATTTCAGAGTCTGAAATTCAGACCAACACAAGTTTCAAGATGCCCGATCAGCTATTGATTATACAAATACAGACAAACTCAACTCAAAGTCAAACATAGAAGTGAACGAATATACTCACAAATTGTAAAAGCCTACATGCTTACCTCTGTTGCAAAACGAGGCTTAATTCAATACCTTTGTACGTACAGGAGCAGAAAAAATCGCAACTGAAGTAGCTCAAAGCTTGTCATTTGTCATGTGCTCTATGAAAAATAAGGTATTTCACACGTCTCAAGCAGAGTTTTTCCGTTGGACACCTCGGTCGATAAAACTAGCTTTATACTACATATATACCATATGCATGTCACAGTAATAAAATATTAGCATGGCACATCGCTGGGGTTTGTCGGTATAAATAAAATTACGCTAGTTCACATTACTCTCAAAGTTATGTCCTTCACAAATAATGGCTTCCATCTTTGAACATGGGTTCATTACGTGCAAACATTGTGTCTACATTATACATGCACTTTACAGCCCCACAAATTGACGATTCACATAATCGGACCCTTCTGACGAACATAGTTGCTTCACCATTATTAGCGTACAAATAGCAGAAAAACGAGAAAGGTCCGGCTTCATAGAAAATCATGTTATTACTATTTATGTACGTTTTAATTCTCAAACTAATGCCTGCTTTGGTGAGATTTTACTTGCAAAAGACGACATAACGTGAATACAAATTCCAAAACACAAAAAACCATGAATGTATTTCATATTGTATTGCTACATACCTATTCGCTACGAAGTATGTAGTAAAAAGCGTAGGAAAACTGGGAAACTCTCTCACAACAGTAATCATCCTTGAGATTTCTCTATAACCATTTCTCCAGCAAATTGCAGTCCGACAATTTTCCAGCCCGTCGAGCCCCACAGCCTACAATCATCTACTCAATATTCCAGCATTTTTTATTCTCGAGCAAAAAAATAAAACGCAAAAGGATAGAAGCAAGAAAAAAGTAGGGAAAAGGGGTTGCTTCTGGAGTGCATGCTCACCACAGGTAATATAATATTGTCTGGACAGGTGAGTTGACTCATATCGATGAGAAGTGAGATATAAAAGCACCTCTGGATATTCCTTTGCATGCAAGAATCATGTGATGCACATATTTAGTAGAAGTATACATTTAATAGGCATTTCATGCATGAAATTGTTATGTTGACACGATTAAGATTTCGATATGTAACACGATGCATTAATAATGACCGACGAAAGCTTCACAATTCATGATATCAACAGAGTCGTGTCGCCAGTTGCAAACCCGAGAAGCGTCTTGATAGACCGCTTTTTGGCTTGTCTGTAACGAAAGTTGTTGACAACCGCAGAGTGACCTCACTCACCCAAACAACACAAAAGTTTTATATGTTCTCCACTCTCGGCAATTCGTCAATTGGGACTCAGAGTGTGAGGTGGTCAATCGCATCGATTGCTGGGACAAAATTGTCTTTGTGCTTTGTGTGTGGTCGTTTTCTGCTGCATTGTAGTAGTTTTGGATGTTTGGAGTTCGTAACAAAATGTGTAGTAATAGTAGTAAAGTGTAAGTTACAGGTATTATTAAGCTATCATTCTGATTTGTACTAATATAATTTTGTAAAACTCGGTTTATTTTACTTTAGAGAACCAATTTCCCCCGTGGAATTCCACATCAATGGAGAAAAGCATACGGGTATGAAAATCGCTTTCTCGTCCCCAAATTCCATACAATTGAATGTAATTATAAGAATCTGTAATATGCAGTTGACGGCGGGTCAAACGACGTCGGTGCAAAGACAGCGTTGGTGGACTACATCCGGGATGTCGCCAATCTGAAAGGAACAAAGGTGATGTGCCGCGAAGGAGGTTGTGGAGCCTGCATCGTGACTGCCAAAGTGATTGATCCCGTTTCAGGAGCTGAAGTCGTCAAAAGTGTGAACTCCGTATGTAAATCATTGCTTCCATGTCTTGATGGGACAAAGTATGCATTTTTTCCTGAAGCTGTCGACAAGTATGACAGTAAGTGACAACGACAATTTTTTTAGTGCTTGACACCAGTTTTGAGCTGCGATGGTTGGGACATTTCCACCGTGGAAAGTCTCGGGAATAAGAATGAGGGCTACCATGTCGTCCAGAATAGGCTTGTCAATTTTTATGGAACTCAGGTAATCCTAACTCAAGGTGCTCAGCTTTTTTTTGGAAAAGCCGAGGTAAATTATGAAATAATGCGTGATTGACATGAACATCCTCTGTTTTGGCAGTGTGGTTACTGTACTCCTGGAATGGTCATGAACATGTACAGGTAGGTAAAAAAGATGGTGCTTTTCTCACTGGAATTTCAAGCTGGTTATTAGATTTGTATGATTTTGGACTGTTGATTAGATTCTTCCATCCTAAAACCCGTCTTGTAATATAGAAAACGTTCTAGTAGTGACGTACTTCAGTCATGTGAATACGCTTGTACGCATGTACGCTTTATGCTTGCCCCAAGCCAAAACCACTTTTTTGTCCAGGACAAGGCCAAGTAGACGCGTATGATGTGGGCAAAAGGGGCAAGGTTTTATGAAACTGAAATTTGTTATGTAGAAATTTTTTAGAAAAATCACGTTTACAGTTTTTAATTAATCTATTCTTTCCTCAAAGTATGCGGCCCTTCTTTTTTTTTACATTTTGTATTAATACCACATTCGGTCTGTGAAAGCATTGGTTTCGAATTTTCCAAATGTGGTAAACGCTATTTTGACTGATTACTAGACACTTTCTGTAAACACTCTAGTCACACGACTATGACTCATAATAATCATTGTCAATTATCTGTATACCTGCATTATATCCAAACTCCAAACAAAACGGGGACGAGTACCGTGTTTTACTCACATACATGAATTCTCATTTGCAGTTTACTCGGAGCAAAAAAAGACCTTGGGATGGAGGATGTTGAAAAAAACATGGATGGTAATATTACTCAATGATGAAATTGCTTGTTTTTGTTTGTATTATTCCTACAAAATGCTTTCATAAAGCACAACAATTATGTATCTCGACATCTCGTTTTGAGAAAGATTGCATGCATTGCAAACCCTACTAATCCCCACAATACGATGATTCTGTACTTAACACTTGAACATTGAAGATGAATTGAAGTGCTGTAATTTTTCACAACAATACAGGTAACATCTGCAGATGTACTGGATACAGACCGATTCTCGACGCCTTCAAATCTCTGGCTAATGATGCTTCACCTGAATTGAGACAAAAGTGCTCTGACATTGAGGTTGGTTCCTCTTATTTTCATGAAAAGCAGCTTCCATTGCCAAAAGCATACAAGTTTCGAATGCTGTGTGTATAAAGCACATGAAAATTTCATGAACACTTAACAATGAGTGACAATTCAAGTTGCACAATACTCGATAAATGGAAAAATGAAAATTCTTTTTTGTGTGGAAAGGATTGTGGAACCTGTCCACTCAGAAAAGCGAATTCTGCTTGTCACGGTCCGCCTGGTAGTCGAGCGAAGGTATCGACACAAAACAACTTGAAGTTAGCCACAGGCGAGGAGTGGGTGACGGCGAAGACATTGGAAAATGCGTTGTCAACTGCTGAGCAATGCGTGAGCAATGGAGCTACTTACCGGTTTGTTGCTGGGAATACAAGCACCGGTAAGCACATGATGTGATGAGTTAATCATAAGCATGACATGACGTTTTGCGGTTTGCAAGTTTTGTCGACTCATTCTAATCCTAATCCTACAAATACAAAGATGAGTGTCACGTTCCAATAATTAAATTTCCGTGTGACTCCAGGAATCTTTAAACATGACGGACCGTACAAGGTGTTCATCGATGTAAATGGGATTCCAGACTTGAAAAAGAAAGTGGTGGACAATCAAGGGATTCATCTTGGTACGCACATTTCCTCTTACGCAAAGCATGAAGTTTTTTTAAGAGAGTAGAGAAACGGCAAATGTGAAATCTATTTAGGTGGAGGCGTTTCCTTAACGGAAACTATTAACATACTGAATGACTCCGCCAATTTGCCTGGGCTTCAGTATGGAAAACGCGTGGCATCTCACTTGGAGCGAGTGGCAAACGTGTCTGTTCGAAATGTATGTTAATTACAAATGATTAGTCCATGACTTTGTGGATGAAAAATGACAATATTCAACGATAGTTTCCACGTATTGTTAGAATGGAACCATTGCTGGCAACATCATGATCAAACATGCCCATAACGATTTCCCATCGGATGTATTCACAATGCTGGAAGCCTTAGGGGCAACGGTGACATTAGGTATGAAACTGAACTTTAAGTAACTGAAAACGAGATCTTATAAGAATCTTGTCGATTCTTACAATTTGTTAACTTACACAGCATCGCTGAAGCACAAGAAATGTTACGGCTTACACCACAAAGGCTCCGAGAAGGCCGTTCTTGACGAGCCAATTGTGAAGTCGATGACTGACTTTTTGAAAACGGACATGTCAGCAAAGTTGGTAGCAGCTATAAATCTGCCGAAACTGGAAGGTTATCATTACCGCAGTTTTAAGGTGTGTACAACTAATCGACACATTTTGATCGAACTCTAGTTAAAGATCTAGTTTGTGAGAGATGTATTTTAAAAATATTTTGATTCTTCTTCACAATTGCAGATCACCCGACGTTATCAAAATGCGCATGCCTACGTAAATGCAGCATTGGTACTGAAAGTGAATAAGAGCAATGAATTCAGGGTGGAAGATCGGCCCAGGCTTGTATACGGAGGAATTTCTGGAACGTTTGTATGAAAACTTAGAATCGTTAAATTAAGTTTGGCTATAGCATTTGTAATTTATGAAAATGGTTATACCTCCGACCTCCAGATCCATGCTAGTAATGCAGAGCAGAGTCTCCAAGGAAAGAGCTTATTAGATAAGCAGACTCTACACAATGCCCTTCACGCACTGGAGAACGAGGTGAAACCGGAAGTGGCACCCTTGGAAGCTGCGCCTGACTACAGAATTCAACTCACGAAGACGTTGCTCTACAAAGTATATTTTCCTATACGAAAGTTTATTTGTTAAATGCGTAATACAAGATAACAATCTTAAAATTTTCGCTGTATAAAACTTAGACAATTTTGGAGATCATTGGAGACAACATCAGCGACAAAAAGATAATGTCCGGAGGACCTGACCTTGCACGACGAAATTTCAAGGGAAAGCAAATCCTGGACGAGAATCGTGGAGAGGCAGATCTGTACAAAGCAGTTCCTAAAGTTGAAGGAGCCATACAAGCCTCAGGTTAATTAGAGTAGACCACTAAGGAAACCCATCTAGCTCTCCACTAGTTCAATTAATAACTTTAAAAAAAATTAAACTGAATTTTAGGCGAGGCAGAGTACACCGGAGATATTCCCTTCCGACCGGATGAGTTATTTGGAGTGTTTGTACTCAGCACGGTGGGGTGTGCTGATTTAAAGAGTATGGATGCTTCAGAAGCATTAGTAAGTTCGTTTTCGACTCCGAAATATCTACTACGAATAACTACAATTATATGAATAAATTGTACTTCCAGAAAATTGCTGGAGTGGTTCGATTCGTGACTGCTGCAGATATTCCGGGCGAAAACGCCTCCATGAAGTTTAGCTGGTTCCCAGTAAAAGTCGGCGAGCCGGTAATAGCATAACTAATTGAATGTGAATTTATCAGTGTTCCACGATTTCTATTTTGACTTTATCTGCCTGTGAAAAATCCAGGTATTCGCTTCCGATAAAGTATCCTTCCACGGTCAGCCTTTGGGCCTGATCGTGGCCACTTCTAAGGAAGCCGCTTTCAAGGCTTCAAAGTTGGTTAAGGTGACATACGAAAACGAAAAGAGGCCAGTGGTCAACATTAAAGAAGCCGTTGCGAAGGCTAGGGAGGAAGGAGTTTTGGCGCAACAAACCTGTGGAACTTTCGGCACGAAGCCTATTGACAGCATTGAGGTGTCTCATACCCTCAAAGGGAAGCTTAACTTTGGGTCTCAGTACCACTTTTTTATGGAGACAAATGTCGTCGTGTGTCATCCTCGTGAGGATGGAATGGACGTTTACTGCAGCACACAGGTTTAAAAATGAAACGTACTTCGACAGATTATGAAATACACAAAAGCGCTAATAAAACGCTTCATTTTTTGTAGTGGATGGACCACATCCAAAGTCATGTCGCCCTTGTCCTCGGCCTTCCATCGAACTCCATCAATGTCCAAGTGCGACGAGTTGGGGGCGGCTTTGGTGGCAAGGCTACTCGTCCAACCTTCCTCGCCACGGCTTGTGCTGTCGCTTGCTTTGTCACTAATCGTCCTGTTCGAATTGTTCTGGATCTGGAGACGAACATGAGCATGCTTGGCAAACGGTTGCCTTATGAAATCCCATACGAGGTTGGGTTTGACAATGATGGTCGGATTGGAAAGCTGAACATTGACTTGATTTCGGACGGCGGTTGGGCTCCCAATGAGGACACCTCAATTATGGCAGTGTCACATATTCAAAATGTGTACAAAGCTGAGGGATGGGTGGTTAATGGTCATTTTGTGACCACAAATACGCCTTCCAATACGGCTTGCAGAGCACCAGGTAGACTCATACTGGCAGCGTTTTACATTAAGTAGAATAATTTTGGGGTTTCTAATCAAAATGGGTTTGAAATCAGGGAGCGTCCAAGCCGTGGCAGCGATTGAATGGATTATGGATCACATTGCAAGTACACTGAAAAAAGACCCGGTTGCAGTTCGAGAAGTGAATTTACTGGAAACTGGTGACGCAACTCTGTTTGGAGTGCCGTATGGGCGTCAGAATTTCATTCCAGAGATGATTGCCCACATGAAATCTGAGGCAGACTATGATGCTCGGCAGGCGGAAATTGCGAAGTTTAATGAGGTTTGTAAGAATTTTCATAACTAAGTTTTTAAAACGAATGCGGGATTTATGAAAGAAAATTATTACATAGACAAACCGCTGGAGGAAGCGTGGTATGGGCGTGGTTCCAGTCAGGTATCCCATTGATTACTTCGGCATGGGCCTGCCTGCCACTGTGGCAGTATACCACATGGACGGCACTGTTGCCGTGTCCTCAGGAGGAATTGAGATGGGACAAGGACTGAACACGAAAATTGTTCAGACCGTGGCACACGCCCTCCAAATCCCGATGAACCGGATCAAGATCAAGCCTTCAAACAACTTTGTTGCCAACAATGCCTTTGCTTCTGGAGGTTCGATTGCGAGCGAGCTCGTGTGTTATGTAAGGCCAAAAAATTATTTTTTACAAAATTCCGGTCAAGTTATGCAAGAATAAAAAATAATGATTTGCGTGATTGTTTCAGTCTGTTATGCGTGCATGTCAAGAGCTTCGACAAAACCTTCAACCCATTTTAGAGAAGATGGAAGATCCCTCGTGGGAAAAACTGGTTACGGAAGCTTATGCAGCCAAGGCTAAACTGAGTGCGACTCACGTGTAAGAGTGGAATAAAATTGGACACAAAATAAAATCGCTTTGATAAATACGTAATTTGATCTAATTTGCACAAAACTGTTTTCCTCTCCAGTCCCACACCAAATGATGAAATCAAAGGTTATGATGTCTGGGTTTTGAATTTAACTGAGGTTGAAATCGATGTCTTGACCGGAGAATACAGGGTAGAATATTCAGTCACATCGTTTGAGCTACAATCGTATAATTTTGATGATTGCTAATTGGTTTGATGGAGGATTTTTAAATGCATGTTATTTGATGTCTTCAAGATTGTCCGAACCGACTTGTTCGAAGACACAGGAAAGAGTTTGAGTCCAGGAATTGATCTTGGACAAATTGAGGGAGCCTACGTATTCGGTCAAGGTTTCTGGACAACGGAGAAAATTGTCCATGATGAAAACACCGGAAAGCTTCTTACTAATGGGACATGGGTAACTTGAGACACTCATTCACTCTTAAAACGCTTTCATTATTGTAACTGTATAAAACAAACTTTTTTTATTACAAAAAGGACTACAAACCTCCCGAAGTGAAGGACATTCCAGAAGACTTCCGAATCACTTTGATGAGCAACACTCCCAATGCGAATGGCGTCTTGAGATCCAAGGCCACTGGAGAGCCAAGCAGTGATTCTGCATTTGCCTTGGTGCTTGGCTTGCGACACGCAATAGCTTCTGCGAGAGCGGACAGTGGTAATACCGACTGGTTTGAGTTGGGTAAGTTATCCACTTAATTGCGGAACAAGTCAATGATAAGACTTTTTTTTATTAAGATTGATTGACTATTATAAGCGCTTCAATCTTTGTAGGAAATCCTGTTACACCCGAGGATGTCGCACGATTGTGCCTCACAAGAACATCACAGTTGACGTTTTAAATTTGATGCAGGCCGAACTCAAGGCTTGCTTTGTCTGCTTAAATGGATTTACTTTCATTAGCTTTAAACTACTCATCATGATTTACATCGATTTTTTTATTTTTTTTTTTTGTTGACTTGTTTGTTGTCGCTTTCTCTGCTGAGCTCCACTCATTGCTTTACATTTTATGATTATGTATGAAATATTTCCCCAATTACAATGACTTGATTTTTTTTCTGTTGACTTGTTTGTTGTCGCTTTCTCTGCTGAGCTCCACTCATTGCTTTACATTTTATGATTATGTATGAAATATTTCCCCAATTACAATGACATGATTATGGCAATCTAACTCAAACGGGATTTTCATCTTTCTGAATTTATATGCAACGAAATAATAAAAAATTTATTAAAAAATTCTGATGAAGTACTATTAAAAGTAATTATTGAATGCAGATTAAACTGACAACGGGTCTCCATACTTTTCTGGAAAATAGCATATTAACTTGAGCATATTAATTAAAATTTTAGACACTGAAAGGAAAGGTGAACGGGTCTCCATACTTTTCTGGAAAATAGCATATTAACTTGAGCATATTAATTAAAATTTTAGACACTGAAAGGAAAGGTTTGAAACTTAAAATATTTAAGAGAAATACAATATGACCTTAGAGGCTAAGTAAAGGTTAGCAACGTGTCCCACGATACACGATACGAAACGGGCAGGCTGTGGAATAAAGAAGATGATGTAAATTAAAGTATGGGCAATTCTTGCTCCAGTGAATATCTTGAAAACCAAGTTTGCAGTAGCTGCATCAGGACGTGTCAAACAATACAGGAATCCAATGACGAAGAAAGGCAAAATGTTCTCCACATCATTGAGGTGAGCCCTGAAGATCATAATCATAAATTACAGAATGAATGTAGTATCTACAATACGTGCTTTAAAGTTTCACAAAGCACATATTACTGGATTTACATATTTATTTTACCTTCGAACGCGTTCCACGTCCTGGTCGGAGTAACTACACACAGCATTTTTAACAGTTTTCGCATCGTCTGGGTTGGCAAATACCTGGAATTAGAAATTGCCATGTATTGGCGTGCATTATAAATTCATAACGTACATTTATACATTCACAAAGTTTAGAATTTATCAACCCTACATTTTTCGCAAATCGTTGTCGCACAGTCAGTACAGACATGAGCAGCATTTTCACCACCAATATTCCGGAGAAGAAGGCATAGGATCGAAGCACTTCATCTGAAATATTGAGCTGCATTTTGGAACGAATGCTTTTTTAAAAATCTTTTAACAAAACTCCGACTTGAGAAGATCCCTAAAAAATCAAGTTTAAGCTCCGAGTGATTTGCCACACCGAGTTTGTTCTACCCGTGAATAAAAAATGTCTCGTCAATGTTCCTCTGATTGCCGAAGTAGGTTATATTAAAGTCTTGACAAATGGTTTGCGATTGGAAGTATTATTATCCAGGCGTGATTTTACACTCCTAGTGTATCAAAGTATCAAGAGTATCAAATGTCCAGCATGAATGTATCGGTCTCGTCTTGATTGCCGGTGTTACAAAAACACGATGACCGTTTCCAGTCAGATCAAATAAAAACCGAATGTATTTACTGGCTTAACTACGTGCAAATTATTTCTATGCACATTATTGGGACTTTTCGGAGCAAGCGAAAGAAACGTTCTTATGCGCACGACTCCTGGAGAACTGTGAATAGTACAGATTTGTTCCCTAAAATGCAGAGATTCCAGAATAAACCATTTTACCCACAGGAAGCATTCATTTTTATCAGCAATCTAAATATCTGCATAATATAATGCTGCCGAAGCACACGCCATTGGCTCACAGGCTTCTTAGAGTTTAGCATGCTCATTTCAGTAATAATTTTGATTACTGTTAAGTACTACTTCAATTTAAAGTTAGCCAAGCTTGCTTCACATTTACTTGGAAAGTTAAAACCTATGAAAATCTCAGGAAAAGTGTTGATCATGCAATGCAAACGTTCTAACAATATCTAGAACGATACATGCTGTTGCTTAATATGCTTTGCATAACAACCTAACATAAAACCACCACCTGCCTCTTAAATGCACTTTATGGGATATAGGGTTCAAAGTTTATGATTTCTTATGAATTTTATACAAAGAGTCAATTCGAGCGAAATGCGAGTATTTAATGATGGGAAAGTATGCTCCAATATTCCATATCCGCCGTGTTTATGGGTGGTCCGTGTGCTCCAGCTTCACATTGGGTGTGCGAATGAGCCTAGAACCCAGATGGTTTTGTGTGAAATCTAGGTGAATATTTATACCACATTTGTGGATGACAAGATTTAAGATTGGAACAAGTGACAAGTGTAAATAATTTTATATTTATTCTTGTGGTGGTAACGTATCCACGTATTGTATATTTTTACTGATTTCTGTGAAAATATAGCCGTTGTAAAATTTGTTTTTATTCTAGTTTAGGTTAGGTTAAGTCTGTCAATATGTGAACTGTTGAAAAGACTGCAAGTTCGCTGAGGAATTGAGGTAATTATTATTAAGGATTTAATTTATTAACCTTGTTCCTTTGACCATATAATTTCTGGTTTTTAAGGGTGTTTCAGGTTTAACAATTGTTACAATTCATCCACGATTTTCTAACTCTTCACAGCCGCTGAAAGTCATAATTAACTAGTGCGCAGTGATGAGTGAAGAAGACATCTAGAAAATTGTTAGGAGCTCTCAAGGACGACGAAATCTTCCAGATACCAAGGAGGAAGCAAGAACGGACCTGAAGGCAAGCGACCTGAAGGTTTCAGGTGAATTTAATAAAGGCCCTCGGGGTCACATAAGTCACTAACTGGTGTTATTTTAAGCCTATCTATTTAGGCAAGTTATTTTAAAACCCTATCTATGTAATGTGAAGGCAAAGGCTTGGTTGTATCTTGTAGATTTTTAGAAAGTGCTGTGCGACGGGTTTGTAGTAACACGTTCCAGTTGTTGTAACCAGTAGTATAATGGCTGCATCCATACCATTTCAAATATCCGCTAATGAGTCTGCTTTCGAGAAGCAGTTGGTGACGAACATTCATCACTTCAAAGTATTTGAGAGCAGGGCTAATCAGCAGAAGGCGTTAGAACGAGTTCCCTTAGAAGACTTGAAAGCCATTGCGCAGGCAAAATATGATAGCAGTCCGGGCGCGTCCAGTTTGTCGGCAAAAGCCACCGATGTGGTTAAAGACATGCTTCTAATGGAGTTAATGGAGTGGTTCAAAGCAGACTTTTTCTCATGGATGAACTCTCCTTTATGTCCACAATGTAACCGACCAACTCATGGGATAGGGTCAGGGGTTCCAACTCCTCTAGAAATGTCAATGTCGGCAGGTCGCGTAGAAATATTTACGTGCAGGCATTGCTTCACGGATAACAGGGAAGTTGCTCAGGGATTTCAAAAAAGTTTTGACAAGGAGGAACGAAGTTAGAGAATCATGGTTAGTTAGCACCATAGTTCGTTTGCGGAAAGGGGTGCAAGCAAATCTACCAGAAGGACGGAGGGTAGAATTAAAGCAGCGTTGGGTTCAAGAGATTATTGAATTGATTAGTTCCAAGACGGAGAAAGACGTTAAAGATGCAGAGAAAGTGGGAAGGGAATCTGGATCCGTGGCATGGCGTCTGGCAAGACAAGAGTTAGGAAATGAAATGGAATCCTGCATCACGTCGACACAGGGCTTTGTCTGGGACATTAAAGAAGGTTCTGTGATTGATGGAAAGTTTGTACTTTCCTATGACGGCAATTTAGACACGTATATAATGAAAAGTAGGTCAGGGGATGTGAGCATAAATGGGTGGAGAAAGGGAATATTTTCCAGCAACGAGATATTTCGAAAGGAAGAGCGTGATTGGAAAATGGTGTATTTGGCACCTGAAGGTAACTTAAATACTTTGAATTTGAAGCATGTTGGTCCCTCTGTGATGGGAGCCAAATGCCGATGTTAAGCAGGATCTGTTTCTTTGTTTAATAGAAAAATCACAGGCCAAGACTTCCAATATTGTTTGGAAATTTAGGGTTGACCCAGACTTTTCAATTGTTGATATAAAACTTCGGATGAAGTACAGTATATTTCAGACTGATGCCCGAATTCCGTGTGTGTATCAGTACGCAGAACATGGAAATGAAAACTCTGTTCGGTAATATTCTCACAATTTGCGACTTTATTAAAATTTAAACTACGGATACTGCAGTTAAAATATATTCTGAGTTAGTCTTCAAGTTGAATTTCGTTCCAGTAAATAGCGCGTTGTATAAGCAAATATCGATTTAAAGTTGAGTTGAGATTGTACAATGCTTTTTACAGAAAAGAACGTTGGCGATGATGTATTTATTTGGAACGCGAGCTGCAACAGTGATCCTGAGCTTCAGGCGGAAATAGGAAGAAGTAAAACTTTTGCAATTACATGCGAATTAACAAGAGGCTCAGGAAATGAGGGATGGCAAAAGGTGCAGCTCTTCCGTCAGCAGTTAACGAATGGAAAGTCTTTGGGCGAGTTAAATCGAGACATATTTAATGTTGAGTGCACTCTAAAGAAAATAAGCTGACTTTCGGTAAAAGACTGTTAGTTTGTAGGTCTAATCGAAATACTTAACTTAAATAAATGCATTGTTTTCTGAAAAACAAACCATGAGTATTACAACATATGATTTTCGATATCATGCAAATCTCCAACAAGTTTAGAAAACGTTGGTCGATCCATAGGAGTTAGTTGCCAGCAAGGCAGCATAAGATTCGAGTAGACAGCCTGTGGGCAAAACTCAGTGCGAGAAAGACGAACCCCTTTCGTTAGCAGGTTGAATATTTCGTCAACTTCCACATCCGAGCCAGATATTCCTGGTAAGTTAGGTTCTTGGCCAAGTGAGAATATTTCATATAAGGTCACACCATACGACCATACGTCCGATTGCTCTGAAAATTTCTGATACTGCAAACTCTCCGGAGGGTACCTAGGGTTCAAAATCACATTACAATAGTACAATTCCAACTGTAATCAGACATACTATCATAAATGAAGTCGCAATTTACAATTGTACCATTTAATTGGAAGTTTTCTATCTGTTCTGAAAGTATAACAGTTGTCATTTCCAGTGAATCGGGCGAGTCCGAAGTCTGATATCTTTACCAAATTTTCACTAGCCACCAATATGTTTCTTGCTGCAATTTATAAGAAACAAATCAAAGTTTATTTGAATTAATATATGAAGTCGAGGTCAGATATATGAAATTAGCAATAAAAGGTGAACATTTTTAATTATATACCTGCCAGGTCACGATGCACAATATTATTGGCACTGAGGTATTCCATTCCCTTGAAAGTAAAAATAATCAATGCCGTTATTGCGATAACCACTAAATGATCATAATAAATAAAGGGTTAAACTAGGTGTTCTATTACTTCTGCCACATCTAGCGCAAACTTCATCAATTCACGCAGGGTTGGTTTGGTTAAGGAAACTCTAAAGTAATCTAGTAAGGATCCCATTGGTAAATATTCCATAATAAGTAGCAAGCCTGGGTCATTGACTACTCCTTTTACTTCTACAATATTAGGATGACATAAGCTCTGTGACCAAACAAAGAAAAACGATTGAATAGTTGACCATGGTTCGCATACAAATACATACATACGTTGGAACATTCAGGGCGTCACTAGAAAACAACACTAGGTAAATTCGCCTAAATATTACGCATACCTGCAAAATTTGAAATTCTTGCTGAAAGTCCATTTGATCATGCTCGGGAATAGCTTCTTTATCCTTCATCATTTTAACCGCGACGTTTTCAGAAGAGCCGTCACTTCTGATCAGTTCGCCAAGATAAACAGCACCATAACATCCCTACACGGTACAGGATACGTAACGCTTACAGTAATCTATTTGTCATTTGTATTTACCGAATGAGGAATTAGTTGTATCGAGTATTTACTGTACCTGGCCTATCATTCGACCGAGTGTAATTTGATCCTTTCCAAACACATATATTCCTTGGGCAGAACCGGTGGAATAAATGGTCCCAATACTTCCGTGCGTGTAGACACCAGAAAAACCCGATATTAGATCTGGCGAGGGGGATATCTGAAACAAAAATCAAACAGTACTCAAACGTAACATGTAACACGTCATAAAAATATATTCTGTTCTTGACTTCTGAAGAAATTAGGCATTACAACATTTACAACTACATGTGCAACTTACGGTGGGATTGAATAGCCAAGTACACTGCGTACTATTACTCTGGTGCGATCCTCCCGAGTGATGTGACATTTCGTGCAGGAATGTGCTAATTGTACCTCCTGACAATGAATCACCCACGGCATGTGGGTCTGATCCCCATGTTGTCCAGTTCAAATCGCTTGACACGTCAAAGCCACCATTTATGCTGGAAGTTGGAGTGATGGTCTGATAGGCATGGGCTCTTTTAGTTCCAATTACTATATTGAAGACAGATAAACAGGTTAGTTAGACTCTAATTCGCAATGCGTCGTTACGATTAAGTGGTTCGATTTTTTTATAAATCCTTACAATGGTATAGGATCTGATGAACATCTCGAACCATTGCCTGAGGTTGCTTCCTAGCGTCTGGAACTTTTAGCCAGCATTCATAAATGATTCTATATATTTCAGGTGGGCATTTTGTAGGTCGTGGTAATCTCCATCCGGTTAAGTATTTCTATGTTAATCATATGTTAACATTATAGTATCATTGTTTGAAGATTTAAAGTTTAGAGAAAGCATTTAGGTTAAACTTACCGATTTGTACGCTGAAACGGTAAAGTCAGCGGAAGGCTTTTCTCCGATGGAAAACACTTCCCACAAAGTTGTTCCAACTGCGTAAATATCCGCAGTGACATGGGTCTTGCAAAGGCTTTGAATCTCGAAAAATTCCGGTGGTATCCAGTGAAGCCTGAAAAGAAGGGCGTATACATTAATACCCAGGTTTTCGGATATTAACGATTCCTGTAACATTTCTAAACTTGAAACTTAACAACTTACTCATTTTGAGTGTACTCCGTTATACTCGGATCAGCCAATTTGACGTTAAAGGCATTGTCACTATGTTCAGAGACTAGGATATTATGGCACCTTATATTTCCATGAACAATCCCATGGTCCTCCTAGAAAAAAAAGTTGATAAAGGATCGTATTAATCATATTTTACATACAGCAGAGTAATAATGTTTGCATGCATCTCAAAAACTCACCAAGAACCAGAGAGCTTTCGCAATGTGACTAGCAGCTTCTATTAGTTCCACAGTTTCGACATGCAACGAATTCTCTCTCAAGTACACATCCAATGGACCCAACGGCATCCAGTCCAGTACTAACGCTTGTGGGTTTCCTAATACTATTCCGCGCAAGTTCACTAATGAGTCAGACTGCCATAAAATGCATTTGTCAGCCATTTCCAAAAATTCCTAAAAATAAGGAATTTCATAATATACGAATAATCCAACCCTTATTTAAATATTTTATGATTAAGTTGCTGATTGAAGACTTACTTTCATTTTCTTTTCGTCACTTTGATTTTTTAAGAACTTGATTGCAACATCAATATTACTTGATTTATTCGATTTCC
>JAHZMW010000002.1:0-33396 GCA_027743745.1 Alloscopus bannaensis
TAGTATAAAATGCAAATCGACATTTTTCCTATTCGGCGGAACACCGTAAAACTTTCAACAAATCATTAAGTCATTACTAATTTGTACGATTTCATCCCAAAATTGCCATCACAAATGTATAAATCATCTTTGGCTGTGGTAAAACTGATGGGTTCTTCGGAGCGGATATACTACGTGCATAACGTACCATAAATCAGAGAGGAAAAGTTTAAGAAAAAAATTATTTACACAGTTTTCTCACTCAAATAAATCTTTTCCTGCTTATTTGCCATTGCATCGTAACATCATCTCATCGCACAATACTGGTGGAACATGTATTACATATTACATGCGCAAAGATATGGAACAACGTCTGAACGAGGAAGGAAACAGGAGTCATCACTGGGAGGAAAGTAGGAGCAAGTTCAATTTCGGAGTGGCATGCTCGCAGAGAGTAAAAAGTAAAAGATAACATTTAACAAAAACAACATAACCTATAGCACATTCATATAAGCTCTCTTGCGCACTCACTCCGGTTCCAACTTCAAATTGGTCTTGTGAGATCAGGAAACACACATAGATCATGTATTTTGAATATCTATCCATCTTTCTCTTGTCCCTCTCTACCACTCTATTTTTTTCCTCATCGTTAGTTTCGTGTTTTTTTTTGTTGAGAGTGGATTGAGCACGCATGCAAAAACCTCAAAGCGCTACTGTAAGTGTAACTCGTATCCAAGTTAATACAGAAGTAGAGAGTGTGGTAAGTTAAGCAAACGTATCAACTGCTCCCTGTTCGTTTTTATATAACGAATTAGAAAACTAATTTTAAGCGCGCACACACATTTTATATTTACTTAGGTATGTGTGTGAATAGCGATGCCAAAAATAGAGGCTGACGACGACGATTCAGATGTGACTTTTGTGCGAAGATTTGCAGATTGGAGCTTGAATTTTGTAAAATACAAAAAAACAATGCTAATATGCGAACATCTCATAAAGTGCGTATTACAAGAAATAGATATAATGCGCTCAACTAGTGGCGTCATATATTTTTACGTCGTATTGTTCAGCCTACATCCTACATACTCCCAACAGCGATTCAATTATATAATTTTTGTATATAGCAATAGCATACCGGATAAGTTTAGGTCTGCCTCCACTTTTTGGGAAGCTTGTTCCAGCAGTGTTTAGCATTTTAAAGGTGTGAAGACAAATGGATTTGTTAAGCGATTAACGCAGTTCCGATTGAACATCCTTCCTTCCTGTCGACAAAAAACTGGCTAAACTGCTAAATGATTTAAATACTGCATTGGAAAGACCGAGGGCAACAGTAAGTCTCGTTCGTACATCGTATTTTTGAGTTGAAATGATGATGTCATGTATCATGTGATGTGGAAATGAATGTCAAATCAAGTTTCCCCACAAGCCCCAACTTTTTGACAGCTCCACGAAGAAATTATTATTAACTAAAAAACCAGTATGATTTTGCTTCAGCCAATTCGTCGTCCCAAAGGGATTTTGTACAGCACTGTCATCTTTGCTTCAGCTTTTTTATTCGTAGGATCATACTTGCGGGCATTACTGTGAAACAAATGTTTCACTGTAATTACAGTTTTACAGTCGACTTTTCGATTCATTACACCAAGCTACAAGATGCCCATTATTGGGTTTTACTACCCCGTCATGTCAATCTACCACTTTGCAGGTGATGGTATTCGCTACCCATTTTAATTATTGGTAATTGAATGTCACCAATAATTTGGTGCGAATGCAATTTGCAACTTGCAAATTGCAAAAAAGGATGGAAAATGTTTATACGTATATAAATCAGTTGCCGCAACAAATTGATACACAAATAAAATTTTGCAGTCTTTCCATGCAATCAACATGTCAGTTCACACTAACAATATCAAACAGGTAGGTTACATAAAACGATTTTCTTTGATTGACATTCCCGAGATTATAGATGCTATTTAGAAATTGTGGGAAGACTCAACTGTTACATAATTTGCCTATGTTCTAAATGTTCCACACTAGTCAAAGTTAGTCGCAATCTGGCATAACACGCGAGCCTTTATTTTACAAACGTAAAGGTAAGTCTACAATTCATCCGTTTCAAAGATGAAGACTGCTAAAATTTTGATTTTGTTGCAAATGTGATACATTTGCAATTGGCTATTTTATTAGCTGCCTCAATTGACTGAGAAAACCCTTCCCTTCAATGCAAAACAATAATTTTCTCTAATAGATAGATTTTAGTACAATTTAGTTGATTCTTGTTTACACATACACATAACATTTAACGTTGTTGTTACAGGTTTTGTTCACCGCACCAAGCCACACATATTGAATTTCCAAACCACCTCTTGATCGCGATTACGAAGCAAACACTAATCCACAACACCACAAGCCTCTCTGCGTATACATACATATACCTACTATTATCCTGTTTACACATTTTTTAAACAACTCTTTTTCCATCTAGCCCGATCACCACACAGTAAACCCCACTTTCCTCTCCATACCTAATATAATATGCACACATGTGAAAAATCTCTTGACGTTTGATTCGTAAAGTTAATTAGCATTTTTAACTTGAGCTTTCGCAGAAAACGGGGAGTAATGTTGAAAGAAGAGAAACGGGAAAGTGAGCACACACTCCTGAAGGTTACATGAGCGCTTTTGCACCAGAAAAATGATTGATACACGCTGCAACAGCTTTAAATGAGCCTCTTCTACCATGATGATGATTAAGTTTGTGCGCTGAGAGATTTGACCTGTGGCTCCGTGTGTGGCTTTCCAAAAGATTAATTGCGACCAGCTCCGGCTTCCTTACTTACATAATATATTTTCTTTCTCGCCAACTCCATATGTGCACCCAACTTCTACTATGCTTTTTTGCATCAATATTCATATTATATGTTCTACGAAACACAAGTGGTGGCAGTTATATAGGGTGCTCCACACCGCTACAAAATGTATTTCCACAAGCTCACTCATATACTTTCCCAATGAGCAGTGGAGAGAGACCTTGTTGTGTCGAGAAATTTTCCCTTTAGTTTCACTTTTTCCAACAACGCTAGCAGCAACCGTGTTCGAGGGAAAGAGGAAGAACATATATTATGCATATTATACAGAGAGAAAGGCCTAAGTATTCACACACCGACGACGAGACCGGCAGCACGGAACGTTGTTGGAGTGTTAGGATTGTTGTAGTATTGGGTCATTTTCAGTCATCCGTCAAACAAAAACATCTCCCGTCTCCATGTTTTTTTCTCCTTTCACGCCATACGTATACTATATGCCTACATTTTTCTGCTTTCTCCGAAAGTACACACATATGAACTCCGTGGTTTACACAAGATAGTATGCGTTATAGGTGTGTGCTCGTGCGAGAGTCGTGAGGCACATATAAAAAAACATGTGGCAAGTTTACTTCCCCACTGTGACGATAAGTGCTTTCCCCTTCAGCTCGTAAACAACGTGGGTATTTACCAAGTCAAAAAGAGAAACATCCATTAAAATGCCTCCACTTACACACGCGTATTATTCACTTTTACAAGGCAGGGAAAAATTTGCACTTAATTAGCAAATATTTCTACCATAAGTATTCAACCATCATTTTTCATCTTTCCCTTTCTTCGTTCTCTCCGTCACAGTATATAACGTACTCACATGTGAGTTTTTCTTTCCACAATATCTTTCTTTATTTTTAAACAGCGAAAGCAGCAGCCCTTCAAAGACTTTCCCCTTTTCGGTGTGTGTACTTTAGTGTGAAGCATTATTTATTCGTTCACACGTAAAAAAGTCGGAATAAATAGTAAAACGCTCTGTTCACATTTTGGAATGCTCATTCGTCGTGTAGTCGACGACTTTTCGTAAAATCCAGAAGGAAACTTGCTCCAAAGTTACACAGATGAAGAGGAGAGGACGAGTGTTCCCCGAATTTACTCTAAAGTCTTGATGTTCCTCGTGGAAAAGTGAGGAGCGGAAAGTGTTGTTGCTTTGCCTCAATGTGTTGGCTTCTTTTGGCTTTCTTTCATTCTTCAGAAAATGTCGACAGATTCGACCCGACAAGGCGTGAGTCAACCCTTTCATTCAAATTCAGAAAGGGAAGCTAGTGAAGCTCAAAGAAAAGAAAGAATGAAAAGTACACATGAGCATAATACATAAAGACGCAGACATCCACGCTTATAAGCAATAGTAAATAGTTTTGAGGAGACGAGAAACTGCCATTGAAGGAGGAGAAAGGTTTTCTTCTTGTGGAGTTGTGTGCCACGCTGCTGCGTAAATGAAACACGTTTTTAATGAAAATGGAACAGGGAAAAGTTTTTTTTTCTGGAGACATGGAAATTTAGGGAGAGCGATTGCAATGCAATAATAGTACTTGGTGAAGAAAAGGGAAGAGAGAGAGAGAGAAGTAGGAAAAACTGACTGACTGACTGTCAGGTTGGTTTGGTTTTGGTTCTTTGGTTGACTGACTTGGGTTGTTGGATGGTCTAGAGTGAAGTTTGGTTTCCTGTATTTGTTTTCCCTTAAATTGTGGAGTAAGAGCGCGTTCCACACGATATGCATGATATGCATCTACATTTTTTAATACGTTGTGTAAAAGCAATGTGTGTTTTCTATAGGATGATGTATGCGTGTATTAGAGAGAGGGTTGGATGGAAAATGTGGTGCAAGTGAGAGTGAACGAAAACACATTATGTAAGAGAGGGAGAGAGCGACAGAGTGAAGTAGGTGAAAATGGAATGACGGAACAACAATAGTTGAAATGCATCAGTTTCCTTTTTGGAGTGAATGAGCGTACCACAAACATTGCGGTATAAACGTGTGTAAACGAAGGTCTTTGTGTGTGGGAAAAGCCTCAGAGTGTAGACAAATGGTATACTCGTCGTTGTACACGAGTGGAGTATGTGTGCATATTATGGATTTACACAAATTGTTGTGAGCCGCATATTTTTGCCTCCTCAAGAAGAAGAAGGGTATATTTATTTGTTGTGGGATTTAAGGCTTTCGCCATTACACCGTGATCAAACTGGAGAAAGAGAAAGGAAGAGGGAGAGAAGTTGTGAAGTGTAAGGGAAATTGATTGAAAATGCTTGTGTCGAAAACAAATTTCATCATGGGACTTCCACCGATTTTCCTACTTTTTTAAATACATCCACCAACTAACTCATGCCAATCATGCATGTACCGTTATAATATCGATATGAAATGCGATGGAAAGATAACCACGAAAAGTTTTCGTAACCACATTTGTTTCAAATTATCCTTATTGATTTCTAATAGATGTACAATTATTGCCTCCTCCGGGAGTGCGGAATGGGGGAAAAGTGGTGTCTTTTAAATATTCATTCCCATCATCCATCATCCCATCGCAAAAAGAGAATTCACGAAGGAGCACAGTCGCAACACAAGTCTCCAACATCTCTCCGTTTTTTTCGTGGTGTGTGACGTAACCTTAAATACACATCCGTATCCGTCTCTCCCTTTGATCCGTATTAGAGACTAGGGAGAATAGTAGACCGGTTTCATGCTTCTCTCCAATAACAGATACAGAGTGGTAAGAGAAAAGCACGTTTTTGTCTTGCATCATGTACGGCGTGTGTGCATCATCGTGTGTGTTTTCTTTTGGGGAATCCACTTTAGAGCTTTGTTTCTTTACGCGAACTACGACTATCTTTGTGTGTACACCGGGAGACAGGAAGAGCATCACAACTTCATATAGAGAGCCTCCTACTCCCTCTTCTGTCTCAGAGAACATGTGGGTCTTTTTCTATATATATACTTGCCATTATTCCTTTTGATTTGGATTCGGCTGACTGCATAAATACCTCCCCCGGTATATGTTTGTCATGTACAAGTTTGTGAGGGGTTATAAGAATTGGTGCACTCCCATCTTCCACAAACGGATGATGCTGATGGCGATGATGACGACGACGATGGTGATATACGCAAACACAGTGGATAAAGGGAACTTCCTGTATGTATTTTCACAGAGAGGTTATCTCATATATCCGTAAGCATATCGGCGAAGACCCAGAAAAGCAGGTTTTGTATCATTTACAGCGAGGCAAGAGCTGTCACTCAGACATTCAGAGTCTGGGCCAAACATTCATCTCTTGCTGTCATTTTACTCTTTTTACGTACTCTTCTCTAGTCTCTCTCGTTCTCACTTTTCTCGCCGTTCCCCCCGAAAAAAAACATCACGTTTCTCTTCATGGTGCGATTTTAAGTCTTCGGGACGATTTTCACTAGCAGCCATTGAATTATTATGCTTTGTGGATTTTCTTCAGGCATTTATGTGGAAATAGAAGCTACATATCAGAGAGTTGTGGGTAGAATAAACGTAAGAAGTTTGATAAGTTTGGTTGCAAAAGCATTTAAAAACACGAACATTTTATCGTCAACTGTCATGCTAATACCTAATTCCTTAAATCGATGGAATACCGAATTTTCTATGCATTTAATTGTTAGCGATTAGCTTGATTTGTCAAGGTATACAAAAAATTTGCATGAAAATGAATCGAAACAAATGACCACATTACGTTTGGAATGGAGCAAATGTTTGTTGTCTTCTGGACTCGGTTAGAAATTGGAGTTACTCCATTGCAAACTTTTAGAATAAACACATAGGTGCATCCATACACTTTTTAGATTCGTGTGAAATATAAGGAGCAGTTCACCAAGTTCATGTCAGGAAGCCCTCTGTGTCCTCAGAAGACCTCAGCAGGAAGAAGAATGGCAAAAGGCAAGAGAGTTGATTTTCTTTGATAAATTGATTATTGATTACTTTCCAGAGAGGGTAAAACCAGTGGTACATAGTCAATATATTGTAAGCTCAGCTAAAACTAGCTCGTACATCCTTACACTGAAAATGCCCTGCAACGAATTGCCGATTGTATACCTGCAGGATAAAACTGTATCAGCCTCTCTATATAATGTGTTTGCGTGTGAATGCGAGGCGAGTGTGTCTCTTTGTAACGCGTTCCCGGAAAACGCTTTTTAACACATGTATTTCCTCGCCGAAAAGTGCGCATTAAATGTCCCTTTGCCAGACAAACACGCATAATATATTGGGGCTCTATATCAACAACAACCGATGTACTCACACACTTATGGCGTAACCTGTGTGTGAGGTCTAAGTGAGAAACGTATGGACAGAAGCCACGAGAGAGACAAGAGAGGAAGATGGATGAAATATGTAAGGTAACACAGAGCATCGCGCTTTTTACGTTGCTTACACCGTGCATGATATAGAAACGCATGTATTTTCTCACTGCTCCAGCGCTAATAAATCGGATGCCATAATATCCGTTTATCTATCAGACAAACGAGGTCCATGAAGAGTTCGAATTTGTCAACTCAACCAGATTTGTCAAGTTGATGCAACAATTACGCAAAGCCCACCGTTGTTCAAGAGAGATGGTTGCCTCTTTCGTCGTTTCGAGTGACCAAACTGATTTTAAGAGAAAAGCAAGCTGCTAATCACACATTTTTATTGCGCCACATTAAAAGTTTCAATTGAAAAGGACAATATTGTTATCATCGAAGTTTACTAATTTGTCAATGGCCGCTGGAAATTGAATTCGCTCTCTATTTTTACTGTCGACGCACACACCCCCAACATCGTTCTTTCATCCAATTCAACCATGCGTCTTTTTTGCCTTTTACTGGCTTGAGCTTTAAGCTCATCACATGGATGTGGTAAGCCCTTGAAAGCCAACAATTCGGTTTGCCATTTCTCTACACAATGTCTTTTCACTTGTCTCCTCCTGTCATTCTGTGGAGTTGGAAAAGCTCAGTTGTACCGTGGTGTCTGCGAGTTTAACGTGCGTTACATCATCCAAGTGCCTTTAAGGTTGCTGTGATGCTGTGTATAAAAAAAGCTCCGGGCATCTTTCTAGTATATTGCATACACAATGATCCCTTAGGCAGTCCTGTGCCATGTAGCGCAGCAGGACAAACCGTGTGGTACGATTTGGAAGGATACTTTAATGCGAGTTCCATTCTGGAAATTGTGAATGACATCATGAAGGCATTTTGTGACTTGTTGGAATTTTAGAGCGAAATTAAAGCAAGATTCGTGTAGACAAGACAAGCGTACGTCGCAGACTCAGCAAACAGACTAATATTCATGTCAAAGGAAAAGTTATGTATGTTTTACTATGTCATCCACCATTCCACCCCTTGTCTCATATACACTCGAGAAAAAGCATCTATTTTGTATGGACACTCTCTGTATGCCTATAAAATGAGTTGTGTAGAAGTATACATATATAAAAAGGAGGAGTAGAGCCTTGTTCAGAGGTACGCTACAGGCCTAAAAGTTTGCAACTCCCGTTTGAAACGCAGAGGGAGATTCTGCTACGGTAGAAAATATATTGTAGAAATATGCTTCACCAGGAAAAGAGATGACGAGAATTATGGGAATGTAATAAGCTGTTTGAGATGACATTGAGAAGAAAGTTATCATGTGAAAAGTTTTACACGAATGATGGCGAGGAACGTCGCGTCGCATTGTCACTTCTGTTGTGAGTGACAGTTTCTAACACCCTCTGAAACGAAACTCGGTTTCAGTACAGCTTCTCCACAAAGCACCCATATGCAATGCCTAATTTCACAAATTACGAGCACTGCAACAAACAGTGTAAAAACAATCTTAAGATGAATTCACGTTTTCGTACACTTTTTATTCGAACTTCTAATTGTAAGTAAGGCGTTCGATATACTGAAAAAGTTAATATAATTCGGAATGAATAAGCGGGGCATTCTTATCCATAGACGTATTTTTGCGAGCCTTTCCCTTTTCTTCCTGATTCTGCATGTCCGCATCTTCCAGCTCTTTGAGTCTGTGTGCGTACGCCTTCTTCAGCATGTATATCATGTTATGATTCTCGGCAGTGTTACAATCTGGCATAAATGATAGGAACAACTGCAAAATGTGGGAATTTGTTGATGTAAATAATTTCGATGAAAATTTATTTACCAGCGAGTGCTAATTTTGCAGCCCTGATGTCACGACTCAGACTCTGAGGGTCTACCTTGATGCCCCGATTTGCATGCTTCCCAATTTTCTGTATGATGGCATACGTCTGCGTAATTGTGGCTTGCCTTAGGATATTTTTCCGTTGAATAAACGAGGACTGATTACGGTTGAGGATCTTCTCATTGAGTGACCTTTCTGCGGTGTCCGTCGTTCCAAAATATTTTGCTCGCACCTTTAAATTACAAATTGCGTATGCCGTTCCGCAAATCTGAGCAAAGTTTTAGCGTTTCAGATTTAAAATGATTATGTGTATTTACCTTAACACGATCGGTTAGATCGTAATATTTGTGAAGCAAAAGTAGGGATCCGAACGCATCAAAGAAAATAAAAAAGAGCCATATCTCAATCCCATTAAAGTGGCCGAAAACGTTGACTTCGAACTTTTGATTGTAAAAATACTGGAACGTTTTGAATGACAAGTGCAGAGCCTGAGAACAGATCCAGGCCAAGCACAGAGCGGCATTGCTTCGTTTATAAACATACAATACGGATGAAGATAGCAAAGCGTGAATGATATTGATGCTGTGGTCAATGTAGTCAACGTTGGGAACTATTTCGAGGCAGTTGTAATCATCCTGTAGTAACCACAAATTTAACTTTGCATCTTCAATGAGAAGTCGGGCACTGTCGTACCAGGAGAGAAAGAAATTGGCGAACACCATTATGTGGAAGCTAAGTTTGAGTGTAAAGTTAAGCCATTTTGGACGCGTTTCTTCCAGTCGAGCTAGACGCTGTTCGTCCCTCCGTTCTTCAGCGCTGGAGCCACCCCGCTCGTCGTCATCCTTGAGATGCAAAAGTATGGCAATTTCATGAAAAACCACCTATGACCCTTGCGCTTCCTTTACGTTTAAGCTGGACAAAAACTTTATAAAGTGATTGAGACGTATTCTCACAGTATCCTCTTTCTTCTCGCTTATCAGTTGCTCCAAATTAACCCCCTCGGCTGCGCCCTCCGCCCTGTTTCTCTGCTTTAACTTTAATTCGCCCATGTCGATTGAATGTCGGAGCATTTCTAAAATCGCCTTGGTTTGATCATCGGCAATTGTGAACGTCCGCGAGACTGACTTTTTGACACTAGGGCTTAGAGTGCTTGGATTAGAGGTAGTTGTACTGTAAGACACGCTAATGGATTCGAAATCCGCATACGGATCCACGACCGGTGGCGCATTCCCTTTCACAGGCATCTTGAGAAAGTGCGAATCCTGTTATATTCCTTACAACTTAATAACACAAGATTCAATCAGTTGAGAAAGTTTTCCATGTACTCGCCAAAGCGTTCTTATGAAAGATCTACCTCGCTTGATATAAATGAAAGTTGAAATAAACACGAACCAAAGGGTAGTACAATTGGTAAAAATAAAAAACAAAAGCGAGTCACTAAGCAAACGTTAGAAAATCAAATTAACAACCAGACGTGATCTACATTTTATTCACGCTTCCTATTATTGTTACACACTTTTTCAAAAGTTGAGCTAGAGTCGCTGTACTTCCTTAAGCAAATGCCCTGCCCACCCATAACTGAACGATCTGCGGAATCTGCAGAACTATCTCCAACTGAATTTACAGCTAATCGTTTGCGTCGAGCCCGTAAGACGTCCTTATTTCCACTTCGTCTGTTATCCAGACTCGTACTCCGTTTCACACGTTGCGCACCGGTTCTAAATTATAGGATTTTCTCTGTTTAGGTTTATTTTGACAATCCATCAGTTATATTTTTAATTACGTAATTATGTACCTGCGACTGCTTTCACTGTATTTCGTAAGCTTCGTAGGTCGTGACATGTGGAAAGGATACTCTGAGTTCATTCGAGCCCCAACGGCACATCGGTCAAGGTCCCGCATTGTTTTTGATACATCCCCAAGTACATTCGAGTATTCAATCGCAATAGTTTTATTCCGTACCCTGTTTCACATAATATTTATGAAAAATGCATAAAACCCAATCAATCCCACTGCCTTCACAGTTTATTTATGAGAAAGTATACCAAATATCGTGTAGCTGGTTCGTAAAGAGACCGAGCATCAAAGTTGTGTATTTGTGATGATCCTGGTACTGGTCACTGAAGTCCTTAAAGCAGAACGAATGAACAGACAAAAATATCTTCCAAACTGCTTCGATAACAGGCTCAAATTTTTCAGACTTGAAAACTTCAGGGATTTCCACTTTAACTGAAACAGTGCCTTCACCCCCTTTGTCTGGTAAGATTATATGGTCGGATCCCTGTAATATTAGGAGTGAAGCTGAGTATAAAACAAGATTTGCTTAAGTGTATATGATATCGTTAAAACGTTTGAGTAGCACGGTTTCGTTTACTATTTAGTACTACCTTCTCAGAGCAAGACCATTTATCTGACATAAACATCATTGTAATAGCATTATCCCTGCACACGGTTAAGGATGTCAAAATTCTCAGGTAATGACTTTGTTCTAAATAAGGTTCCCTCCATCGAAATCCCTTAGTTAGCAACCCGACAAACGTTCCCATTAGGATATCAAAAAAAGATCCTCCAATTAGAGGACATATTTTCTTCATTATCTCCGTATGAATAGTTAGAAGATTCTTGACTTTTCCAGCAGCCACTCCAGAGATAACCGCCTCATCTGGCGGAACCAGTCTTGTAATATTGAGAGCATTTCTAATTGCAGTTCTGTGATACATCCATAAATGATTTGTGACAAGTTGATTAGACTCTGATGGAATGGCCATTAAAAACAATTGAGGCTGAGTCCAAAAGTCATTCCAAGGTTTCACTGCATCAAACAAAGTACACCCCGGCATTGTCAACTAACCATAAATTGGTAACCAAATACAATCTTGTAATTCATCAGTAAAACTTACCAGAAGGTGTTGCAGCTACAGGTAACGTCGTGTTTGATGAGGAGGACATGGACCTGCCTTGAGGTGCCTTTCCTTTATTAAAATACTCTGGATTTTTAGTTGCAGCCCAACGCCTGTGCCAGCTAGGTTCTCCTAAGTATGCACTTGCATATTTTTCAGTTGGTGTAGCACTTGTTGTGGTAGATGTGGTGGTCGTAGTTGACTTTGCAAACTGGCCCAAATTCTCTAACGCTCTCGACATTCTCCAAAGTGTCGTCGTCTCGTCTTCCAATTCGTTGGCAGATACCGGATTCAAATCTATTTTCCCGTCATTAGCAAATTGGGATATTACTTCACTGTCCAGGCAAACGTCCTCGCCTGTACATGCAACAAACATCATGTGATGAAAAACACAACACATAAAAGTAGTAATTCAACACATCAAATATAATTATAAATTCATGCCTGTTGGAGGGAGGATTGGCTGACACTGCAGTGGCTCCAGTGCCATTGATGCATTACATCCTTTCTTAATTCCACCAACGTATGGCATTTCTTTAGAGACACCTACAAAGCTGCAGTAGGTTAACCCTGGAAATTTTAACTGTTCAGATGTCGCCATTCCTTCAAAAATTACTGGCTTGCTATCAATACAAATAGAGCGACTGCCATCTGGGCTTGTCAGTGTCCAACTGGAGTTGAGTGTTAAAAAGTGATCGAGGTTTTCCAGTCCCATGTGGATGTTCCTATAAATTTTCGAACGAACGCTTTTCATATCCGCTTCGAAAACAGTTAGCGAGTCTCCCAGCCCCCGTAATGGATTACTGACAACGACTGCCATACTAATCTGTCAAAAAAGTTATAAAACCTTCGTTGGTGACGCACCTACTGAAATATCATACATAATTGATAAAAAAACATTAAACAAACCGGAATCCGAGGCATCAGAAAGCAATGACTGTTGCCACCTAAGATGGCAATCGGTGGATTGCACGGATCTTCGTAGAAAGCCCATCTGCAATTCGGCAAACCAATACAAATCATTTTAATCTACCCATTTGCTGTTAATTAGGGAAAAGTGAATGAATACAAATAACTAGTGTCTTACATTCCCGTTATGCACGCACAAGAGAACCTTTGAGGCGGTTTGAAAGCAGTTCCGACAGGACATTCTTTAGCATCCAGAGACAACCTTGTTTCTCCTTGATACAAAATTATCCTGGAGTGACCCAGTCGAGCTTTTTCCGCAACCACTGAAAAGACACTGTTGAGCACAAATAAAGAAAAAATGTAAAGCATTTCAAAATACAATTTGTTTCTACTCATGATCACTAATTCTAATATCTTCTACTTTATTTCAAGTAAGTATAATTCCGCCTGCTAAATTAATCTTGAAATGCATTACCTTCATTCGTCCTCCATTCAATTTTAACTTGCTCTTGGTGCATTGTCCTAAGACGTCCTACTTTCCATTCATTGTCTCCTCTAAACAATGTTGTCGTTCTTAATCAATACTCTATTATGAATAAAAAGAATCGGAAGTTAGTAATTCACGCTTAGCATATATAAAGTATGAATTATTGTTTTGAGCTATACTGTCTGAAAACCTAGACAAATGATTACAATTATATTGATTCATAAAGTCACCCCTTACCATGTCATCTTTGCTGGTGCTGTGGAACAACTTTTCTGCGCACGAATGTGTCAACTCGTACCGACAAAATGTCACAACCACGACTCACGAGAGACTCCAACTGATGAAAAAATTATTGTTTTAAATGTCCGTACGATGAAATCAGTAAATAAGCACAAACAACTGAGTCTTCCACTCCAACCAAAATAGAATGTTTACAAACAAGAATCCAAAATGTTGTGTGCAGACGAATTCCCACTCGTCCCACATTTCCCTCTCCAACAAAGGACAAATCATTTATGCACGCCTCCACAGACACCCAAAACAACTCAAAGTTCTGGAGTGGAATGTGAATAGAGGAACGGGGAATTATGGAAGTTAAATGGAGACTGGAGATAGTAGTTATTTTATCGACATATTATGAAGAGAAGAACGTGATACAAAAGTGTACTGCATTTCTAGCGGATAAGATTCTGCAGCGCCCAGAAAGTTCAAAATGTATATGATTGATGATTATATGCTTATTTACGACCCAAGGAGTAGGTTTTCAAAAAATTCACATAAAAAATGATGAGGTTCATCAAACAAGGACTATGGGTCAGTTTATTTACACCAAAGCACACACACGTACACGTCAACATTATCATCGTAAATTGCGATTCGTAATTATAAAGTACACCACGTATTTTTCCTACCGTTGTAACATTTCAACTGTCTCGTGGATGAACAACAGGGAAGTTAACATCTTTGGATTACACTTTATATGAAGTCTAGATTTGTTAATTTTGCTCCCAAAAGTTGCAAGCGCGTATACATTGACATTGGATTTTTTGTGAGACAATTTTGAACTGTAATAAAAATGGTGATTAATTTTTAAAATTTTCGGATGTAGAATATTTTCCTGGAGACAATATGACTCCTAAGACATTGTGGAACCTTTGAATTCCTTAAATTTGGTTTACAAAACGAGTTTATACGAGACGTTTTTAACACTCCTATATAATGGGAACGCCCTACTTTTACTCAACTTTTAGCGGTGACATTGATTAAATATAATTGGCAATTGACATAAATTGGACATGTATAGTTTTGCATAGAAATTACAACATTCATAGCCACGACCTCATCTCCACACTTTGCTCTACAGTTTTTCCATTTTTTTCTCGAGTTTTTTAGTAATTATCTTTTACCAAAAAATAAACCATATTTTTAAGAATCCTGTCGTCGCTCATTATTCACGACAATATTGATGTGTGGATATTGGATTGTTGTATTTACACTAGAAAAACACTCTATTCAAGATCAAGCTGTACACTAAAATATTTTACGGTAGTTTATTGATATTTTTGATATTACACAATATTTATATATATCTATGCAGACACAGCGTATTTTACAAGATAATGGCTTGAAAAAGGAAACGGGATATGAATAATCTAAAATGTAAAACAGTGAACAGAAATAAGTACGCAATCAAGTTTTTAAATTTCCAGAGAACTTTGTAGTAAAATCAGCAGTTGCTGACAAGAGAGAGTTTTCCGGGTTTTGTAGGACTACACAAAAATAATACGATACAATGATGAAAGGTAACATTAACATTCGTACACATTGATGCAAATAATGTAGTAATTCGAAAGGGGAACTTTAAATTTGACGGAATGAAATCATTTATGTTTTCAAAAAAGATCCATTTAAAATGACTGTTGCAAGATTGTATAATATTATATACAGACGAGATACTTCCAAAATTACTACTTTTCCTACAACTACATAAATATGGACAATATTGTAGGTCGCTTTTGAAGCTACTAATTCGCCTACGTAATTAGCCGACTTGTGTATTAGCACACTAAAAATGTGGTGACAATTAATTACTAAATTGTCACTTGTTAGCACACATTATAATAATATTTTATTGCTACTCTGAATAAAATTGCTTTAGGTATTTTGCATTGAATGTGAAATCCTGAGATTTTCTTCGTGCTTTATCGCGAAAGGCACTTGTCGCACAGACAAAAACTACTCTCGATGATTATGTACAGGCTACAATATTATGTCACTAATTACTATATGTTTCGAGTGAAAATTGCATTGAATTACGAAAGATTCTTTAAGAAAAAAGAAAAAGGATCACAACTTCGTTTCGTCTGCTTTCTCTCTAGACGATTTTTTTGCATACATGTTCCCAACCTTTGGACATAGTTAGTTTTGCAACAATTAAATGTATGAGCTTCGAAAACTAAAGCATTATGTCGTATTTCTTCTTATCAAGAAGAGAAGTACCTACTTCGAACAACTTCACAAGCTCTAACAGAAGACAGTTTTTTTCAGTAAACAAAAAAAACATTCATTATTTATAAAGCTTAGTATTAACCTTTCTACTTGCTTAAATGACTTTACTTTTACACACGTGTCTTTTTGTACCGCCAGCTCACTTATTCCCCACGGCCTTAGAATCTATAGGCTAGAATCAAAGTACTTGCGTTGCATTTTACGATGTATTACCGTATATTTTGTGGACTATCGTATTCCACACGACGCTTCGCTCACAGTTTCTGTATGCTTTTTATACAAAGTTGATTGTTTTTCCTCCAGTCATACAATGACAGGTGGAAGCTTCGTATTTCCAGACCAATCGATCGCGAGTGCACGTGTGCTCATTATCATAAACAATGCTTCAATGTCGCAAAGCGTTGGTCTTCGAGCATCTAACCTCAGCACTCAGCATGGGATTTAACCAATTTAACTCACGCGTCATTCCGTTCGGACGCTGATGGCTTACGGCTAATTACCAAAGACGATTTAGCATAGAATAACCTGACGTCTCCCTTGCTTTTGTTACAATCTACTGTATGCTCACTTGGAAGAAATTAATCTTGAGTTTCCGTCATCATATTTGCGATTGTGAATATTGTCACGTTTGAGCTGTACATGTTTCTTAAAGGTATAGTAAATCTGGATGAGTTTAAGGCTCGACTTTGTAACACAAAAACTGCGGATTCGATTAGAGCACCTTGATGATTTAGTAAAAGCAAACCTATTCGGCTAAACCACTTTCGTAGTGTTTTCTGTAGTCATATACGTAAATATCTTAATATTCTCATACGTTCTGTAGGATGACAGAAGAGATGCAAGTCAGTTCAGAAAATTGACCACGACCAGAGAAGCGCTCGTAGAAACTCATATCAACAGATTGATAATTTATAGATATAAAGGAGGACTGATGTGGAATACAATATGTATACGTGATATGTGATTGAGATAAATACATATTTAGGCGAAAAGTATAATAGTGTACATAACTGCCAGTTTGCAGCATATCATAATATATTCAGCGCAGTTCACTATGAAATAGTTACAAATTACAAATAGTGTGTGATGATTATAAATATGTATGACTACCTTATACAATATACTATACCATTTCAGAACTAAACATTAAATCCGTCTTAATGAATATATTATACACGAGAAATTATTCATGCTTTATGTATGTATTGTATGGATATATAATATACTCTTCACTTATTGTCGAATATTAATGAAAATACAACTAGATCATATTGTTACGATGGACTTGAGATAAAAATGGAATTGTTGTTTGTCTCATCCACATCCAGCTCCTCGTCATCTGGTGAAGCAGATGCAGCAAGCTCTTCCAAGAACCTGGAATACAAAAAAATAATATGGTTAATTGTAGTTATTGAGGTATTTTCTTAATGAAAAAACGTCACCAACTCAATGTCACATAGGTATATAACATGCTCCATCTAATGCTGCTTCAGATTTATACGTGTATTATGCAAATTACCTACGACGAATAGATACTCAATTTCTGTCAGCTATTTGAGGAGAAATTTCCTCAACGAAATAGGCATGATGTTATTGATGATTACGATTTGTTTGTTGAGCAAATGTGAAACGAATGCTTTCCAGCTAATAGACGCTAATACACAACCACCCTCATTCATTAAATTGTTGATCATACATGCAGCCCACAGATAACACGTGTACCTCTTCCAAATTACGCTTTTTGTGAAAGCACAGGTATTTCTGAACGAATGGCCCTACAAGAACGTTACAAAATGAATGCAATTACATTTATAACTTTATGAGCCTCCGCGAAAAGTTTATCAATCACGGAACCTCACGTCTACGAATGTCTTTGATTCCAATAATGCGCCGTAATGACTATACGGTTTCATAGAAATCTTCAACAATTTCGGATATGTCAGAAAAAACCATTTTCAATTTTCCAAAAAAAAAATTTTGTACTGATATCGATAGAGTTGCAGTTGCCCATAATAGATACATAATTACCCACTTGCATTATTTAAGAGGAAAACACTTTTGTCATCACTTATTAACACCAGAATGGAAAAAAATGCCTCAAAGCGACAAAGAAAGAGCGCCGGGAACGAGTACGACGAGAGATGTGATGATGAGCTTATGTGAATTCTTCTGCGCCGTGGTATGCCCACGTATTATGAATGTAAACATGTGCGCCAGAGTAGTCGATAACCTCACTCAAGGCTTTCGTTGAGAGTTATTGTCCTAATCATGAAGCACAACGTCTCGGCTGTGTGCGTACAATCAAATAAAAAGTGGTATCAAATATGCCATGCGTATTTCGTTGAATACTACAACCACCACAACCAGACGAGATAGCGTGTATAGACTGGCCAGAGGCAATGAATTGGTGGAATCATCCATCATTATAGGAGAACCTCTTATTTTATAACAGGTCCCCGAAAGACAGACAAAAAACTCGTTGTTTTCTGCCAAAATAATCACTTCAACTTTTTCCACTTTTATTGCGGAAAACTTAGGAGCACTTGTTACATAACGTGAGGTATGTACATCAATTCGTCCACGTCTGGCTTTCAAGAAACCTTTTTGTGATGATTAGACATGGAAAATATGAAGCCTGGGAGAAAACCGGATGAATTAGGCATCGTGTTTTATGCATAGCGTTGCACTCCCATATTGTATTCTCCCGTTTCATTCAACGCTATACAGCAATTTGATGATGAAGTATCTTTTGCTTCGGTAGACAAATTGTCTGAAGATACACCTTCAATTAGTAGCTGAGAGGATTGATTGACTTTTCCTAGGAATTGCAGTCCACAAGCGGTCCAAGCTCATTTCAAGCATTTGCACCGCCATTATTTTAGGCTCTGGCTAACGAGCACAGATTGCAATCTTTCGGTTCTCATTATTCTCTGAATGCAATCTCTAGCTTGCCTCTCTCAAAGGAGCTATTATTACAGCAATAATAAATACGCGTTGCAAAACAAAATGCCCGAATGACCTCAACAGATTATGTATAATTACCTTTAAACTCTGTTCCAAGTCATTCAATTCAATTAAGAGTTTCAAACTGCTTTGAAAAGCAATCACTTACCGCACACAGTTAATCGAACTTAAGAGAGAGTTGCATGCGTAAGCAAACCAATTTTTTTTACAAGATTGGAATAGTTAATTCGAAAGAAACATTATTTAGGGCAACCTTGAGAGGACAGATTATCCATAAAGTGTAGTTTTCAAGTCTGGTGGAAAGTTGAAGAGTATCATAACGCACACCTTTTACTAAGCTACCGTCATAAACCCAATAATCAGGGAAATTGCAACTTTTATCTGTATTCATGGAAAAAACGCGAATCTGCTCATTTCGCTCAGCAAGCGATTTACTTGAGAGTCTACATTTTGTACAAACAAGTGAAAATGTTGCGGTTATCTTCACTTGATTACATGTAATTTCCCCTTTGACCCAAACGGTTCATCGGTATGCTTCACTTTGGATTTAGCAAATGTCATAAAAATCTTCTCCTGTGAAGATTTTTAATAGTATTAGCGGCTCATGTAATCCGTACATTCGCACATTTTTACAGAGTTTCAGATATGCACTGGACTAAACTGACTATCGCCCAGAAGAGCACATGCGCTGAGGTGCAGATCAGCAAATCTGGTTTTCAGTGGGAATATGCACAAGTTTTTCGTAAAAATGCCACATAGCATGACTAAAGTAAAAGCTTATCAAGAGACTGCACTCAGCCAGTGTGCGAGGTTTTGCCCTAATTGATCGTGCATCTTACAATCTCGGCCTTGGTTCACGATGTCATCGCGAAATGAGCAGAAAAGGTTTCGTGCACCATTTTCTTCCCTTTCCAAACGAAATTCGTAAGCAAAAGCAATCCATCTATCGCTCATCAATTGGTCATTCACTTTCGTCATAAAGTTCATTTGCATGACACCATTTAAACACTCGCCTGTCAAAGGCTCACATTTGCTCCGTCACATCCATGTCCAACCATGACTGCTCCTGTTCGCCAAAACATCACTTTAATGTGAAGGCGACGATGAAAACGAGATGTAACAATGTTTCATTGTAGACAGCATTTTATATTTACTTATCGATTTTTATGCGCCCACTTTTGCTTTGATTGATTGCAGCATTCGCTCCATGTGCGTTTATTTTATTCTTCCTCTCTCTTTCTAAAGTAGCAAAAATCACCTTAAACTTTACCCTTTATCATGTCTCTCTACAGCGGAATGAAAAGTTTGTGATTAATAAACAAAATTTCATTTTTCTTTCAGACGCCGGTTATTGCTGTGAGCTGAGTAGACAGAATCACGATAGTTTATCGAGATATATCAGCTTGATTTTTTAAAAATAATGGCAATGGAAGGTTGTCTGCGTGTGCGGCATTGTGGACTGCATATGTATGCATTATCAACCTTGAATAAAACTGGAACTGCTTGCTTACTCTTTTTATAGTTACAGAAACCACATTTTCCTCGAAGCTTACACTAAATTATTCTCAACCAAACTCATGTTCAGCGACTCTCTCCTGTAGACATGAATCACAACTTGCGATCGTTCGATAGGCTTCAATCGCACCCGTTAAAGGTCACACGAAATCGAATAACAAAAATGCAATCTAAGACGAGAGCGCTTGTAAAGATACAATAGACGTACATTTTTAGTGATGTGAAAGACTAAAATTGAGTCTGGAACGAAGAGGAAAAACTGGAATGTTAAGGAGATAAAATCATGACTATGACGGTTTATTCTCTTTCGTAGAAGATTCAATTCTGTCCAGGTAAACTTGCTCTGCGTCTAGTCATACAAAGGCTTTCTCATCCAGCGATGCAAAACTCGTTGTGCGAAAATACACAGCCTTGCACTCGCCCAGCTTAATGAAACACAGTAATCCATTACATTGTAATACAATAGTTGAGAACGAGAAATCATTGCGAGCCTAAGTAAAAGCACGCCTTTTCGTTAAACCTGTCATTGTACCTGGTATCTTCTTCAGTTACTTACAAAAGGTTGCGTCCAGTGGAAAAAGTGATTGCTCATAAATTTTCTGTCTCAAACCTCAACAGCTTTTTTACATTTTCCACTCGGAGAATGTGGAGAACGACAGTGATGGGACAACAAACAACGCAACGTGAGCCGTGATGAGCAACTCTGGCAAAAACATATCAATGCTATATCACGTTGGGCATTACTTTGTGCCACACATCAGTGACTGCATCCAACAACGAAATATTTAATGCACAGGTCTTGCCTTCTTTTGTCCATGAACTCATCGCACGGCTCCTGCAAAGCGAAATCATTGAAATATGCTTATGAGTTCATATGTATTAAATAAGCTGCACACAACAAAGCCAATTTATATAAGCAGACCCAATGTGCATTCGTAATCGACGGTGATAGGTGAAGCTTAATAATAATCCATAAGTTGAGTAATGCGCTGGATTCTACAACTGTGTGTTTTTAGTAAAAAGTATTAATTTCATACATTTATCAAGATATAACATATTTATATTTAAATGTGTGCAAAAAGGAATGCATTTAACCTCACACTCGGAAATCAAACTTGCTCTTCCAAATCATAAGTCAACCCAAGGAACTTTAGTACCCAAGTAATAAACTAGAAACTGCATTGAAAATTACGAATGCAGTTTTGAAGTTCGTGTTTAACTTTTCAAAGTCTGTAACCACAGTCAGGTAACTCCTGCCATTGTAACGATTCTACTAAAGTATCAGACACAAGACGTAGTGAGGTGTCCGCATGGATCCTTCTCTCACCTCACACAAACACACCACATTACAAAAACATTCTCATTACTATGCTGTACACCAGCTCGGAACAAGAAATATGTTTATTCTTTTTTTAATGATTCAAGTTGTTTATAAAATACTATTACATACTCTTCTCTGCCGGCTCAAAGTAAAAACTCTTCTTTAAAAAAGCAAGCTTAAGCTTTTTTCATTTTTCTAGCTTCGCTTCGCTAGTGTCTTTGTAAAGGTATAAAGGAAAACCCGTCTGGATTGAAGGAGCAACCGGAATCATAAGAAGCTTGTTCTGCCACCCGTGTATGATATATCTAAGTAGTTACTTTCGAACCCGATTTTCCAGGTTCTGAAAGAGAAAGGAGAAAAATATTTTGATCATACGAGCACCACACTACACTTCTCGTGTGTAATCTGTGTTTTGTTCAAAACTTGTTGGTCGGTCAGTTGGCCGATTGTATCTGTGAAATAAAAAAACTAAAAATGCTATTTTACATTTTTACTGGTGACCCAAACCACAAGGTCCCACTTCTAATCTTCAAGCGAACCAGCATAATAAATGGCAAGCTCAAATAACAAGTTCTTTTAGAAAACAAACTCCCAGAGATTGTAGATGTTTTTTTTCTAAAGTTCAACCTGCTTCGGTCAGTAATTAAATTTTTAACTAGCTTCTAACTTCAGATTCTATTCTGTTTCAGGTAAAATTCTAAATATTCGGTCAAGGATACAAACGACGGCCTTTATACAAGTGCAACCCGCAGATGATGGTTCACACTCCGATCCTCCGGTTTACACAATTATCCCATGGTTATATTTACTTGCCGAAGCAAGCGCATGTGGGCATTCTCGGTATGCCAAAGTTGGATAAAACTATACAGCAAAGTTTACACGTATTTTGACAAAATTATTCATATTCATCTCTAGCGATTAGCATCCTTGTCACATCCAAAACACAATTTAAGTGGCTTTCTCTCTTTACTCATGTGCAAAAACAAAAGTTACTCTAATGTAAGTACTTCGCTATAGAAAATCGCGTATAAAACATGAATTTGATTTTGTCATTTGACTCGCATTATCCCAGCATTAGCGGAGTGTCACAAGTAATGAAGGAACAACGTAGATGTAACCACAGCCAGTCACGGTTAATGGCAACAAGATTATATGTATAATAATTCTTCTATTGTTGTTACAACAAATTGTCATAATAGAAAGAGAGAGAAAAACGTCTGAGATGTCAAAATCCGAGATGGTGGTCACTCGCTGTCATGTCATAAAAATGAGAACTGAAGACAACTATTTGAATATCTCAGAGAGATTTGTTACTGCGGAGAAGCGGATTTGTTGAAAATCATGCTAGCTTATAAAAACTCACTTTACGATGTGAGACCGTGCACACGGTTGTGAGAATTCTGCCACTTTGTTCATATCACATGAGTTTTCAACTAAATTATTTTTATTATTTTATTTGACGTCTGGTCTTCCTCAATTGTCAATGATATTCTCTTCACAATTGTAAGTTTCTCTGAAAACTATTTGTTCATTAGTCAACTAAAGCCGGTAATCATTATATGCATAAGTCCAGGAAAATGCAAATGCAAAAAGAAGTGAGTGAATCTTTACTGTTCAAGTAATGAGTAAACGTGAGCACCCCGGTAAGCTGCTATTGTACTGTGCGGGTTGTCATTTGAAATCTGTCTATCCTTTGTAGAGAAACCTCTACATATTTTGATCGAAATAAAAGAAATCACGCGAGCCAAGTTCAAGCGGATATGAGCATGAGCATCAAAGAAGTGACCATCGAAAGACAACCCAACTTCTGCGTATATTTTCTCTTCAAGCCGTGCAATCAAAATGAAATTGACGGCAAAAGGATGTAGTAAGAACGAAACAGGACTGCGGCCAACAATAAAATTGTAATTGTCGTAACCAATCCTTTAAAATCAACACATGCCGCTTTCTATCATATATCACCTGGATTAATGTGACGTTCTCCTGACATATTTAGATAGAGGTTTTTTTTTACAAAATGTAATCGTAATAAGAGTTCGATGAAGATATTTTCATGGCATTCGAGCATTCGTACAAAATATTTAGTATGTCCGTGAATTTTTTTTCACAAGCGACACTTTTTCTCTCATATTTACATTCACACGCCTGCCTGCACAAAATCTGAAATACTTGACGGTTGAATTCCTACGGATGCTTTTCTTTATCTCGCTTAAAAACACGGTAGACACATTCCATAATTATACAGATTCACGGGCAAACTCCTAAAAAGTACGGTTACTCATAGACTGACTGAGTAAAGTGAAGAGTCATTAAATTAGTTGGTTCATCTCTTTTGGATATATGCTGTACGAGTACAGTTTATTTGAAACCACTATTTCACACTAATGCATATATGCTAAACTATATCTGAAAGGATTACTCATTTTGTTTAAGATAGTATGTATGTATGTATGTAACTCATTGTACTCTTGAAAATACATGCATAACGCGATTCAGTCACAGGTTTACCTAAATGCCAAAATGTTCATGAATCGTAAAGAGTTCGTTGCTTCAGCGTACAATAACTTTTCATAAACCTTCGTTCATCTTCCAGCTATACATATAACGACGAGAACAAATGACGCCAACTCCATCCAAAGCAATGAGCTGTTGTAGGACTACCGTTTTCAGCAGTATTTACCAGACCAGTTACTCCACCACGTCCATCACAACCGCAACCACGCTGCTAAAACTTAGCAAATGGGTAAGTGATAGTACAGAGTTCTTTAACTCATTAACCTCTAATTAAGAGTTTTCAGCAGTATTTACAAGACCAGTTACTCCACCACGTCCATCACAACCGCAACCACGCTGCTAAAACTTAGCAAATGGGTAAGTGATAGTACAGAGTTCTTTAACTCATTAACCTCTAATTAAGAAGCTCCGGTAATGATAACGTTTGTGAGAGGCGAACACGGAAATAATGTGTGTCTAAGCCTCTACAGCGAGTGAAGAGATTGTATACCAAGTTTGGCCTGGCAAATGTCATTTCATTTCAGATACATTCGATGGCTATATGTACTCCCCAGTCTTACTAATCGTCACGATACTACGATAGTACTGATTATTTGTGCAGACGGTAATGATTTTAAATATTTGGACTAACGCATAAATCCTTTGTCAAGTCGATGATGCAAGCAGTCTGTAACTTTGTCACGGTATATACAGAAATATTGACGCATTCAAACCATTTACTACGTTGTATTCTATTGCGTCAATCGTCAACAAGAGAAATTTTAAGATCAGCTTAAGTGTGCTTTCACTAACCTTTAGTTGCACTATTCACATGTTTCGCGCTTAGTCTTGTCTGTATTTCCAAATTACTAAAAAATAGCGTCTCAAATATTGACCACTAGCTCATAACCTCCTTGAAAGCAATTGTCAAGTTGAGTATCTCCTTTATTAATAAATCAGAACAACATTTCGCCATTTATTTCATGAATTTCGCCGATTTTTACCTAATCCTGAAACAACAAAAATGAAATGAGGCTGATACGCTTAAGATCTTCTCCAGTTTCAATCTTTTAGGTCCTCCACTTTAAACTCATCCCTGGTTTAAAGCTATTCCGCTACAAGTTGTTTTCATTAAAATTCTTCCTGCAAACCTGAATCCGTCTTGAAGGTAAACACAACATCACTCATATGATTTTTTACATGCACCGACCAGGACCAGGCCCACACAACTTTTCTCTTCGATCTCATCTAAATTCAAGGTGCATACCACAGGAAATTTGAATGATAGACAGTGGAGTAACTAACCGAGTCGAGAGAGAAAAGAACCATGCCTGTTTTATTAGCCAATAATTTTGTTAATTATCAGAGAAAACCGGCTCTCCACACTCGAGTCTCTTGTACCTTTCTTCATCATTTCTCACTCCTTCAGTTCACCTACACGTTCTGTCTGAGGTTACTGAATACGGAGATCTTTGATTATTAGGAAAAGCAGACACACTTTTGCATGTCTCTCTAAATCGCAACTACATCAACACAATGCTTATGCGCATACATTGGGAGATTTTTCCTTTGATTTAGTGGATCTGTAATGATTACATCTCCCTCTCCTCGAGCATTAACGTTCCTTCCAGGTAAACCCCGGCTCTCCACAAAGGTTGACTAGAACTACGTATAAACAACGTAGGTATGCAATTATGCACCACCTTAATACAGCAATTTATGTTCCACACAAGCAACCTCGTCATCTCGTCAGTTTGTATTATTGAAAGAATAGCAAATGTGCCCAGCAGCTTAAAATCTTTTGGTACGCATAATTCTATAGTGCTCACGCAAGCAATTTCCTTCCTAACTGCTGCACTCACAATTAGAGAGTCAAAACAATAACAAAAGCATCACAACCCCGTGAGATGTTGAGTAAGGTGTGTAAAAATGAATGATGGATCAAAGATCCATGCCGTGGCCGCAAAAGTTCATCACCTCCACACGGTAGACCCTAAGCCACTAAAATATTACTTTAGCACTTTTATAGCTGAAGCAACTCATATGCAGGGATGTATTCCTGTTTTTATATATATACCTAAGTACAATCTTTACCTGTTTACCACTTGAAAATGAAGCTGGAGAATTTTTCAACCATCACAATGATGCAGGTGCTCCTTCGTTCAACTGTGTACAACTTTGCATGTGTCTGCCATCTCCACTATTAAATCAGATTACAACAGATAACCTTTGAAGAGCCAAACATTTTTTTAAATCTTTACAAAGACGTAGGCAAGTTTTTTTTGCAGTGTATATAATACCTATATTAAAACATTACATTACAGCAATGAACATAGTCACATGTAGAACCCACAAAAACTCTCAAAAGCCTCGGATGATGAAGAAATGCATGAAATTCTCTCGCCAGCGTGCATTCATGGGAAGCGGGTGGAATTCCTCGAGCATCATCGCCGTGGTTCATGAAATTTGAAACCTAGTTATAAGATTATCTAGATACCCAGTTCACAAGCATGCGCCATCGGTCAGGTTTGATACCAGAAAAAAACAAAGGTTTTTTAGCGAAAAAAAAATCCTCAAAACCGGACTGAGAGAGGAGAGTCTTTATACAAATGTTTTTAAACCTGTCTTACATAACAATAATGGAGAAGGTTATCATGCTCAACATTTTTATCATCCATTGTAATCATCCCAAATGTACATGCATTGACTGCATTCATCCAACACTTTCACATCCAGATTCGTTAAATGTATTCACAGCAGCATTTTTCTACAACGCAATCAGTAGTTTTGGCAGAATGAAAAGTACTCACATGATTTTTCTAGATACGATGGCGTTTTCTTGATCTCAAATATAGAAAAAAGCCAATCTTCATGGCGAGTCTATGGTGCATAGCACGCATCGGAACGGAAAGGAATATATCCGGTAAGTTTATAAAAGTTTGCTTTTCTGCGTGGTCAGAGTAAAGAAGCCTATCTTCATTGATTCTGGAATCTCATGTAGGAGATAAGCGAGAGGAAATGAGGAAACCTGTATAAAAACTAATAGACTTGTTCTGAGGTCTCAATGAAGTTTACTGTGCTAGCGCTGAGTGTGTCGATGAGGAATAAACGCAAACTCAGCAAGACCGCTTTGCATGCGCTGGTTCATTCATTAACAAGTTAATTGCTGACATGCGTGTGACAACGATCCTGACTTAAATGCCCTACCTCAAGATAATGATCTGACGAAGTCTGCAGAAATTATGCTAGATATAGAGGTTCGCCAGAGTGATGAGTTCAAGTTCGGTCATTGCAGGTAAGTCAAGGTTCAAATCGAGTGGAATATGAGGAAACTCTAGAGCAAGTCAGTTTATCTTATGATGAATAGAAGTGAGTGTGATTTGCAACTAATGTAGAAAGTTAAACCAACAATCTACCACTCACGTAACATACATTTTCAACATGTGTACAATCCATTTTTGTGCTTAGTAGGTGGGAAGTAAACTAGAAGGATCTGGTTTCAAGTGGACGATTTCATGTTGTGCTGCGAGATTTCAAAATGGGAATATGTGTAACTGGTAAGTTTAGGGGACACAGTCAAAGTCACAAAAATTATTCCAAAAGAACAAAGAATTTCCGATTAAAAAGAGGAATGTTGTACAGACGCCACCTGCTTACATTTGGTTAACTGATGATTGGTGGAGACCTAAAGAGTTATAATTATTTATAATTATTGCAACTACTTTATAATTCCGCTCAGGTCGCATAATGTTTTACCTGCGATCGGTAGCTGGTGTTATGTATTATCAGAGATGAAGGCATGCATTAAACATCGTCTTCGGATATGTCACACATTTGCACTATTACGTAAATTTGTTACTTCGTCGTCTAGTGTATGTATTTAAATTGCAATAAAATGTAAATCGCTTCTAAACATGATACATCCGATCATTAGATGATCTTGACACGTTACTTCAGCATGTATTATGAGTGTTAGACAACGAGTAGTAACAGATAGGAATGATTTACTGATAAATGTTAGCCATTGGGCTGTCAACAATCATCGCAGAAATAAGTAAAATTGTTTCTAATGGGAGATAATGACACTTAAACCGACAGCCAAAGACATACACCATTCAGACACCACTCACCACCCACAATATATCATCATATTCATCACTCAAATTATGTCTGTATAGCCTCCATCACAAAGAACTAATCTTATGACTCCGATGATTCAGAGGAAATACTAGCCACAATGGAATAAGGAATAGTAGAAATACAAATACATGCGAATCATAGCATGTACGTACCAGTGAGGAGTGAACTCATCTTGGGATATTCGGACTAAACATTCACAGATACACTAATGTGTACGTATTTCATCTGAATTAAATGTATTGCTGATATTAAAATAAAATGCAAGATGCATGCAATATGAATGTAAGGTGAGAGCGCAACCACTACGGAAAAAATAAAGTGAAGTGAATGTACCTGAGATAACTTTTTTTTTCCTTCTCGCAAGAACGCCTTAAAAATGAAAATTCAGAAATACAGCATCATGTTTTAGAAGACTGACATTCGTGATTTCAAAAAAATGCATAAATACTAGATCCTTCGAGTTCGTTTCCTTCTTTTCTCTGATGATGTATAGTAAGCTTCGACAAGTACTTTTTAATAAGGATTATAATTTAGGTATTTTACTCTTCAGCTTTTTTTAAACACCGGTTTCACACCAGTTTATACGATACCGGTACAGCGTTCATCGGACTGTTTCTTGGTGTGTTGTGCTCCCATTCTTTTCAATTTCTATCCGAATTTATTGATGCCCCTAGTTTTACTTCGTTAAATTGGCACCTTATTAAAAACCGAGAGATCCGTTCTCCCGTTGTCTACATACCACTTGACAGTCCCTATAAATACTTTGCTATTGATATGCGTATACGAGTAATAAATGAGTGGAACTGAAAATTGAATTGTTGTCAAGTTTCCAGTTTGAAGACATCATCATTCATTGCTGTAGAACGGGTAAACCTAAGAGTTAGGAAAAGATAAGTAAGTAAGGTAAGGTTAGTATCCCTTTATCCAAGGGTAAACTGAATCAAATTTAAATGTATAGCATGAAGCTTTTTATAAAATTCACTACCGCTTTAGTGGTTACATGAGGCAGACAAAAATATTTTTATATAAACAAAATATAGTAGGAATCCTTTTCAAAGTTGTCTTTATAATTTCACTAGCCACATTAATTACTAGTTCAGTTTAGTAAAAATACTTTTAAGGCTGATAATCTACGAATCTTCAACGTATGCATTATCTAACACCAAAAACTAACTCTTTTACAAAGCATTGCCAATACATACATTCAACCAACCAATATGCCTGGACATTCAAATGCTCCATCACGATTCACACGGGAAACATAAATTCGATTGACAAGTCAAAAGAGAGACGATGATCAGAGATAACAAATAATACATGACATAATTTTTTCAATACAAATTTTTTGATGTTTTACGTAGCTCAAACAAGTAACCACTTGCACCAATTCAAATCTCATCGATGAAAACCCAATTGCTTTCTTTCCATAAATTTTAAAACGCAGACTTTGTTGCCTCTGTGTCAACCATTATCTTGTATTTTAAGCAAAACTACTTAAGATTGTGTGGCTGGATACATACAATCTTCAGCAGTGCGACTGAGACATCATTATCTCAATGCAACTTCTGTCCTGCTTTTAATCAAGTATCCAATCCATAAGTTTTTGGGAGAAAACTGTATTGGCACATGCGCTTCTGATGTCATTTTTAGCTCTTGCCATCCCTTTGCATGTACCCAAATTGAGCTATCCTTGTTGCACAAGGAGCAGACCAGGGTGCCTAAGACGCATAAGACATGGATTGATTTAATTGAACTCAAAAAGTAGTATGCTACTAAAAATCCAATGGTGAAAAAGGAAATCTACTTTCAAAAATACACGTATTCCACTCAGCCTACATTTAAAAAAATAAATGTATCAAACATCATGCTTTTTCTTGTACACTTCTTGTGTACTGAAGGCAAGACAAGGATTTCAACTTTTAACCGAACAAGACCCATAAATTTAACAATGGGGGAATCGCTTGAAAAAAAAAGTTGCACACACCGTATCACCGTTGTCGTTGTTTTTTTCTCGATATCTTATAGCACAACTCAATACATAAAATCCTTTGTCGTTCGATATCCTTCTTTGTAGAGTAGTACACTATAAAATAAGATGCGTTTTCAAGTTTTATACAAAGTAGCTTTTTACCTTTTTTATATGTTGTAAAAATACATTGAATTCAAATGACCACGCCCTGCATGCACCACATTTTTGTGAACAAGTGTGGAATTGGGGAGTCAACCTGTTTCTTTCTCAGTGCAATCCAGTGCAAACTGCAACAATCGATCTGGTGAGGTTAGAAGGATATATTTAAGCAATGCAGTAATTAGTCCTTCTGCTTCATGTCCGACAGACGCTTCCATACATCGTTATTTATGCACATATTACGTGGCGCGACCACAATGAGAGAGCAGGTGAGCAAAGCAATCGTTATTACAAGTCGTTCGGTAAAGCTACGAAAGTCGTATCTCCCTAAACATTTCGCTTGACAGTTTGTTTGCAGCATAATGAGAAGTATTGGATTGTTGCCTGCAGCCCCGAGGTTGCATCGCTGGTGCTTCTCATTTACACACACAGTACGCAGTTTTTCATTAGTAATTTGAGAATTGGACGGGGACTCCATGCTGATCATCACTTTTTTCTTGGCTTCTATTTCACTAGACATTTTTTACGATAATATGCCCCGCTCACGTTCTCCTTGTAAATGACTGATGAAAGAGGAGTCTAACAGCGCAGGGGGATGCGAGGAAATCTTCTAAATGCACCAAGTTTCAGTAATAGTTGAGGAATATTCACCTGTGCAAACCTACAAAAATTGCTTTTAGATGACTAAAGTAAATATTAAAGCTACACAGACACACGTCGTTTGCTTTTACATATACCTGACTAGTCGCTACATGTTGATCTACCACCGTCCACAAATTGCCGGTGTAAGTTTACACAAAAGCAGATATCATCAACGGTACTATTAATGCATTACACCGTTGCGCTGACTGATAAAGTGACTCAAAAAAGTTTTATCCTTACTTTGAAGAGTTTATCATATAATTATTCCATTCATGGAAGGGAAAGCTCGGATTTGTTAAAGCACATCCAAATAGTCACATTATATGCGTACTGATTTCCCAACGCAAGGTTATCATGAAATCGCAAATTTACGACGGGTCGTGAAAAACAGTTGACAGTGATGCTATCTATCTAAAAAAAATCCAATAATTCTGCTTGAAGGAAATGAGAGGAAGGAAATGTGACAAATCTCAATTAACGTCACACGCGCGGTATACGTTACAATCAGAAAGGACCAAGATAGTACACATTTTGACAAAGGAATTTTTGAATTTTGTATATTTTAAAGAAAAACGATACAAGTTACGAATTTCCAGATTGATTAGTTTGTAAAATTTGTACTGTTCCTTGATGACAGCAAGAACGTTATCCGTGATTAGAATAATTACGATAACATGCTTTCCACTCATATTTGTTTTTTAAAAGAACAGTTGAACTTCAAACCGGTAGTTTTTAAAAGACGAGTCAATTCATATTCATGACTAGTACTTGTATATATTTGCCCTTTCGTCCTACACGCTGGTATAATGACTGTGCGGTACACGAATTCGCATGTTTTTGAGATGATTTAAGCTGGAAACGTTTCTGCTGATTACCCTCATCTTTATTACGTGTACAAAATGCATTTTTTTTTGAAAATTCACGTTTTTGCAGCTTATTTTGCATGGTACAATACAGCAAAGTTGATAAAATACGCGGAATTCCGAGTACAGACTTCTTAACACATTTGTCAAAAAAATGTTCAAGTTTATTTGTTAAAATTGCACTCAGATGCAAGAGTATAAATGTCACTGCGCGAGATTAAATGAAGAAAGAAAAGTTGAGAAAGCAGAATTAACAAACAATTAGTTTTTTTTTCGTATCAGATACTTGTCATGCATGATGCATTCTGAGGTTTTGCATAGATCGCAGTAATTGCTGGGGAATGCGAATAATGAACGTCAACATTCTCACAATAAGCGATGAATTCAACCAGGAAAACCTGTATCAGTGTATATTTTAAGATTTGGCCACAACCAACGCGACACCGATATTACACCGAAGATAAAAATCAAAGTCATTTTGTCAAGATATTTTCAGTTTTCCCATAACTTACCCGTATCAAAATCCAATTAGGGACATTTTTCAACAAGAACAGAAATCTTGACGGATCCTTGATAAAATATTTACATATTATGATGCACCTTTGTTTCGTGCAGTACAAGGCAGGACATATTTTTCTTAAATGCGATAAAGCATCAGTTTTCAGATTTTTTATAAAAGTACAGTAACGTGCACAAATAAAATGTAGCACAAGCATTCGTGGGTGAGCAATATTGGAGTTTGCATCAAGAAACATGTTCACATTGAATCATAATATTCTGTACCCTCTTTCTCTCATGACGTAAATGCCCTAGATATAAAAACACATTCCGAAGTAATAAGTGCACAGTATATATAATCCGTAAAACACGTACTTTATGGAACAAAGAAGATGAAGCGAACTCACTAAAAAGATGCAGTCACGATCCTCGTGAAAGAAAGAGCCTACGGTGATGCAAATGCACCCTAAAACACTTCTAGAGCTGCATGATGCAGAATTTTGAGCCAGACAAGAAGCATACAAATAATATGTTTCATGTCGATAACAAAATCAACCTAATGACCTGCGTTCATTCAATACAAACGCAGACAAGTCGGCTGATTTGATTTGTGCGATATGCAAAAAAGATTTTTGCAGCTTCAGATCAGTGACTTCGTAAAGATTAAATCTGGCGATCGATTTTTCTCAGTGTAATAAATTCAGTCTTATTTGTCTACCGCCATAATTAAGAATGAGACAGAAATTGTCTTAAAAGAAAAACCCATTTCTTTTATGGAAATAATTTGCTTGTTGTTTGATCGTCGTGAGTCGTGGGTGCATCCTTTGATTGTAAACTTGGGACTTGATTTAGAATTCCAATCAAATATGTAACGTGCTAATATATTCTCGGGTGATTGGTTGTTAGTGCCATATTTTGCAAGACATTACACTGAAGTATAAGTGGATTTTGGGTTTTCTAAAGTTAACATTATCTCCTTACTTTGTAACTTACTTAAAGTACATTTATCTAGTTAAAATCATTTAATCAGCTTACGCTGAGAGAAAGAGAGTACTTC
>JAHZMW010000003.1:0-12286 GCA_027743745.1 Alloscopus bannaensis
GAACCGCTTAATGCTTTTATTGGCATTTGGTAGCACCACAATAAGCAGCATGGCCACACAACGCAAAGATTCCGTGGGTGCTAAAATTAGGAGAACGCACCCTTAGTATTATTATCATAAACTTGCTGCTATCCTTGCACAGTGTAATTTTAACGTGACATACGTATCTTACGTGAAATTCACAGAAGAAAAGCTTTTTGAGCACATGTAAATACAAGAACGTTTTAAAGGGAAATTAAAATTTCTACCTCTGATTACTTTGTCTTCCGCATGGAAGCTAGTTATAAAATGAGTACACCAGGTCTCTCCTACTCAAGATATTCATGTGGCCCTGGAGGGGAGAGAGTTTTTTATATGAAAATTATGATTTTTTATGCGTACATGTCTAGGGCGTACGAATTAATTGTGTACAACGTAGAAGAAAATTTTGCAATAAAGAGATAAGTCTCCTCAGTTTTTCCCAGGAAGTCGTTCCAATGAGGAGTGCACCACCACTTGTCACACATGCTTTTGTAAAAAAAAAAGTCACGTTAGGTGAAAACACTCGCCTACGCGTCCCCAGCAAATATTAACAACGCACAGTTCTATTCAACTCTCAGTCAACTCTACTGATAAGCCTAAAACACTAATTAGTCGAGAGCAAGTTTACATATCGTCGATTCCCTAGTGTATTTCAGGAAAGATATGCATATAGTAGACGGTGATAGATAACTAAACATATCGGACCCACTTCGAAGAACGGGGAGCACATAAAAAAAGTCAGTAGTCGGAGTGAATAACGTAAAGACTGAAATGGAAATGAAATAATAGTGGACCATATATGATGCAGGAAACGAAAGGTTTTTTTTTCTTTCTTTTCTCTCACTCTCTCTCTCTCGCTCTCTCTCTCTCTCTCTCTGTGTTCATCGAGCAGAAAATAGAATTTGGTCTTTGGCAAGACTGGAAAATAGCTCGTTTCCCTGATGCACTCCACTACTTCGTCATAATAAAGTGTACACATTTCTCTGCAATGAAGAAGTGAAGTGTGTGTGTTAAGGGGGAGAGAGGAAAGTAAATTAGTTTACTCAAATACAGGGAGTCACTCACTCGTGCACACGTTTCTTATGCACTCTTCTCCTGTAACTTGGGCGTATGTGTACCACAATTTCTCAAGATATCAAAAAATAAAGTTTGATAGAGAAAGAGAAATTTGGGTAATGGTTGTAGAGAAAGTCGGAAAACTGGGTCTCTCTGTTGTTGGCCTATAGTTCTCCGCCGACATTGACACAAGACTGATGAAGGCAGAACTGTTTTTTTTCGTTCCTGTAGATTATTATACCTAATATGACAAAAAAATCTTTCCTTGGTGCGTGCTGCTGGCTCCAACTGGAACTGATTTCTTTCTCGGAGTGTGTGATGATGCGTAGTAATGTGGGTCATGTGTGTTGCAGGTGTTCTCTGGAAGATTATTAACTCTTATTGACCAAGTTTATCGAAGCTTACCGCTGGGAACAATCATCGACGGGAGGGTGTTGGTTGTTCATGGAGGCATTTCGGAGACGACAGATCTCAAACTTATTTCTGACATTGATCGGCACAAGGTAAGAAAACTGTAGCATAAATGTTGCATGCACTTCTGAGTGAAAACCCTTTGAATTCTGAGCTTCAGGTGAATCAGTGAAGACAAGTCACTCAACACTGGTGCATGGTGGTTGAGAATGATGTGATTGAAATAGACATTTTTGCGTTAGTTTTAATGAGAGCTGTAGTAACAAATTTAATATTGTTTTTTTGTGTGTCTGCAGTACGTATCCATTCTTCGTCCACCAGTATTGGAAACAATGGACGCGGACGGTCGTGTAATTCAACTCTCCGAATTGTACTCATCATCCCATAGCAGCAGTGAATGGAAACAGGTTCGTTGCATTTTCCTTTATCCAGTTAATGCACCATTCTCTGTTGAAACTTCGCATTCACAGTTGAAAATATATCCTTCAACATACAGTGTATTGTATGCATTCATCGAGCTTCAATGATTTTTTAAAAATTATAAATATAACTTACAAGACCTCGAGAAATATTGAGTTCTCAAATGTTCACTACTTTGGCAGAGAGAGGTGCAGTGGTTATGAGAAGTGATACGGTGAACGATGAGTAGATCAAATTCAGACATGAAAGTTATGACCTGTAACCAAAACCGTTCGTTAGCACCATTCGAACAGAAAAGCAGAAGTGTAATGTATGAGTTAAGAGAATTTTTTTTTATTACAAACCTAGCCCACAATGTTACCCCAACTAGCTCCAATGATAAACAAGGCGACGAGTTATGAGAGTTGTCGCATTAATGCTAAAGAAGAAAGAACAAAACGGCTTAGGAATGCGATTCTATTCTATTTATTGAATGAGTTTGTTAATCCGATGAAAAACGATCGATTTCAGAAGATTTGTTGTGAATCTTAACTAGATTGACTGATGGCTGTTTACAAAAGTACAATGCGATAAAAGTCGCAACAATGCGAGGCTCTAACTTCAAGTAAACGATTTATACAATGCGCGAGTAAAAATCACAATAAGCTCGGGGTCTCACTTTGGAACAGCTATGCTGGCCAACGTGAGATACAAATCAAACTAAAGTTAACCACAAGCGACTAAATCATCTTGAACCATTCACGCCCACGTGGACTTTGAGGAGCTTCTCGTGCTGAATGTGGGATGATGACTTGCCCATTGTTCTCCTTCAAAGTGGTTGACGAATTTTCCTTCGATTGACCTAATAAAGACACCCGTAAAGCAGCAATTTGCATCTGAAGATCAACAATGAGAGATTTGCAGTCAAAGTTGAACTTGCACGACGGGTTGGTACAGCATTCTGACTGTGAGGTTGTCGATGGGGGTAATTTTGTTGGCTGGAAAGGTGCGCATCTTCGTCGAGCGTGAAGAAAATTTTGACGGTTATTTTGTCCACTTTCTGCAAGTGGGAGGGGAGGATTTTGGTAAGGGCTACGTCCATTGTGGTTGGCGCCTTGCATTTTCCTGTCTGCAACCTCTGCTTCCGTCTCCAACTTGTTCATCGCCTTCCGATACTCATTTATCTGTCCCTTGTGTCGCAGGCGTCGGATGTCGTGCACTTTTCGTTTGAGCCACGGGAAGCGGTTGAGAAAGCTGTGAGGCCACCAGTGTTTCCAGGGATTGCGACAATTTGCTCTTTGATGTCCGTATTCCTTGCAGTGGACGCAAAATAAAAGACTACGCCCATGACCCACGTTGCGATTTGTTCCGGCTGGGCGACCAACGGCAGGGGTGCTTCTGAAGAAAACGCCTGGGCCAAAGCTCACCAAGTTGTCCTGTGCTTGATGTTTCTCTCTCAAGGGCTCCGCTATTAGTCTTGGGGGTTGCAGGGGTTGAAAGTTTGTGGGGACGCAGTTATTGGATCCGTTTGATGAGGTCGGACCTTCAGCCTCTTCCTCACTGGCAGAGTCGGAAACATCTGAGTAGGAACTTTCCAGCTCCGTTTTTACGAATATGTCTGTGCGAATTGAGAAACTTCCCTGTGGTTTGTTGACTCCCTTGGTCGGCGTGAGAACGTCAAATTCACTCAATGAAGATCCTGGCCCTTGGATAAAACCCAAAGGTTCAGAGGGCTCTCTTTTGATGAGCTTTGGCGCGGGGGAGCGACCATCAATTGGAGTTGATGGGAAGAACAATTCTTTCAAGTCTAAACTCCTACTAGTAGTGGGTTCCCGAGGACGCTTCATGCCATTATTTGTTGGGGATTCACGTTCAGTCATTTTCAGGGAACTTACAAAGCCTATTTTTAAAAAAACGGCAAATATTTTACCAAAATCGTAGTAGTATAAACCAGTTTGCATACTGACGTGAAAAATTTCATGAATCTTGTGAACTTACTTGAATATCACAATGGATGAAGGAAAGTTCAATGGAGATGAATTGTAGAGCAAGGTTGTCAAAATAAATGATAAAAATATTTCATTTATAATAAAGTTATTGAGGTCAGGTGTAGTAACGTTATTAAAAAAACATGTAGATCTAATGGAGTACAATAATTTACACAAATCAGGTAATAAAATCAGTTAATACGGCGTTTTGGAAAGTTGAACGGTTTCAGTGAAGCATAACCGACAAATTATGTGTATCTTCGGATATGACTAAAGCTTGACTGAGAAGGAAGCGTTGATCATGGTAATTAACAGAATGGTTCCATGTTTTGTCCCCAGAGAGTTTGTATTGTGATTAGTTGGATTTTTGAGCGGTTAAAGCTTTACATGTGAACAATACAATTCCGTAGACCACAACACACATTATAACTCACGTCTCAAGGGTCGACGTTTAAGCGTCGTATGAACATGAATACAAAATGATTTTCTTTAAGGAATAGGTATTGTCTAGCATTTCAAGACAACGACTGCATCTCCTTATTTAAATAATTTGTGATGATATTCTAATTCTCTTCGAGAAACCTCTGCTCTCTTGTCGTCGTCAAAATTTTAGTATTGGCTTTTTACGGGTGTGCTTCAAAGTTCCACTCATAAAACCTCAAACCCTCGTATTCCTGCTCTCTGTCTACCTCATTGCCACTCGCCACTGATAAATGAAGTTTTCTGGTGCTCATGAATACAATGATGCATAGGATAACATCTAGTAATATGCTTAGGTGATGTTGTGGCGTTCCATTCGTTGGGCTCCAGCAACGGAAAACACAGGTGAAATAAATATTAGCCGCTTGGTGGTTCTGAAAAGACTTTCGAACACAAGAGAAACTCACCTCGCTATCACATCTCCCCAGTCATCCCATTACAATTCCCTATTGTGAGGGAAAGACTAGGAAAAGGCGCGTCTTCCCTCAGTTCCAACGCATTCCTCATTCAGATTCCCCCGAGGCTTAAAAATTTTCCTGCTCTGCCTCTCCGTATACTTGGGATGAGAGCGAGAGAGACAGAACGACCTTGTATATTTGAATAATCATTCATCAAGGTTCCGTTGGGATGATGATCCATATGCTTTGTAGCGTTTTTTTTCTTCGCGTGGTTATATCTAGTGTTTGCTCCGTTTCACATTTTCTTTTCGTCTTGAAAATTGCTTCTCATTCTCCCTGTACGAAGATCAACAGCACAAAGCCATACAAAAATGTCTTCACATTTTATTTTCCCGTCCCATACATTCCTCTAATCCTCATCGCTAGTTTCCTTGCTTTCTTTATTACGCTACCTTCATGTCCTTCGCTACACATTTTTCGCAGTTTTAGAATATTTCGAAGAAAAATCGGCCGAAACTTTTAACTACGTAGGAATGGGGAATAGTATAGGATTATCATCGAGTACGTTGCTCGGCTCTCTTTTGCGTGGGTTGGCATCACTGACGACGTTTTATGCATAAAAGGTCGACAGGTTGGTAATATAGTCTAATATTTTTAGGCTCCTTTGCCAAACATTGGAGTAGGGCATTCTTAGCGGCATTTTGTTCCACCTTCATTGCTTCTTGTTGTTGAGAATTGTGGTAGCGGAGAGATAAAAATAGCTTCTCCGTTTCGACGACAGAAAGAAATGCGCAAACTTTTTTTTACCTTAAACGCATATCAATTTGTTTGCATATTTTCTCCAATTTCACATACCCATTTCGTGCCATCTTCTACGTTTTTCGTGTCTTGTTTCTTACTTTTGTACATTCCCATAAAATTTAGGGTTTCGCGGAGCAGTCTATATAAACTGTCCGTCCCATTACCGCTTTCAAGCAAGATGCATGAAGGTAAGGGGCACATGCATGGAGATGCTTGTGTGCTCCAAGTGAGAAAAGTGAGAAAAATTGCCACATTACTCACTCCGTTAACCTTAAGCTAAGGTACATGTGTGACCCCTTGCTCCTCTCGGAGTTACGCAGTTTCCCTTGTCTCTACTATTTCGTCTCAAATAAAGACTAATGTCACGAGTCCTGCCCATGCGTGCTTGTTCTGGATTGTTGGTTTACAGCCTGTAAAAGTTGATCCTCGTATAAAAATACATATACCTAATTAGCAACAGCCTGTTGCCAAAAAATGGTTAGCGTTGTGTTTTTAATGCATAATTGTCCTTTGCCAAACGATATTGCTTACCCCTATCACTTTCCTCGTCCATGATTACATATTACGAGGTAGCCATTAGAGGGAATAAACGACAATCGGTGTTTTCCAAAATGCGCCGTACAAGTCATTAGTTTTTTTGGTGGAGAGGACGGGAGTATGTCTGGAATTTCGAGCGGGTGTCCAATACGTATGCAAACGTGTGAATGTGTAGCTGAAGTGACAACAGGAACGGCTTTGCGGTCATTCTTATAATTTTTCTCTCTTTCTTTCACATTTGTGGAAATTGGAAATGTATGTCGCTTGCATTAAACTGTCGCATACATTTACGGCCATTACACGTGCTCTGTCGTAAAACAGCATGGAGGAGCGTGTTCGTGGTGTGTGCGGCTTCCACGGAGTGAAGGTATGACAGGGGCAATAAGAAGTTATAACAATCTCTCCCGTCGTCTCTTTTTTTATCTGCATGCAATCTCAAATAAGGAATGCATGTTATTTCTTTCGTATCCATTTTCCATTGGAATATACATTTTTTACCGTCGTCTTTATTATTACTGAAGAGACAGTGGCCCCCCAAACTAGTCTTGTTAACAATACTATTACTGGAGAGACGAAGACACCATTTTTGTTTCGTTTTTTTTTTGCCTTGCTTCTCGTTCCTCTTTTATGTTTTAGTTGGAAACGTGGTGGGACGTCGTCTTGAATGTTTTCATAATATTTGGATTTATAAGCTGAGTTTCACAGTGTTCTCTCATACCGTTTTTTTTATAAAAACTAAAAACACTTCAACGGAAACGTGCGTTGCATGCCAAGAAAATAAACAAGTCGACAGAGGAAATAAAATATCTGGGAGGGAAAAACGGGAATGGGCCCGAACCGCCATATCATTTCATTCATTGCCATCTTGTCGCATTCTCCGCAATATGCGAACTCTGCTAATGCAGTCTATCTACATGGATAACTGTAACTACATCATCTTCCCCGTTTTTATGGTTTTCTCATGTATACGAATGGATGGAGTAGATACATGCTATTTCCTTTGACTTTCTCCGGTGTCGGTTTTCTTTTCGTTTGAGATGATGCTGCTGTTGATGAGGATGGAAAATGTACGTCAAATGTGCATTTCTTCTGCTTTGGTATGTCAGAGATGCACGCCTTGCTTTGCTCAGCATTCAATGTTTATTGTTGGTGAGATGTGTGAGAAAAGCTTGGGGACAAAAGAAAGTAAGAGAGAAAGTGTGTGTGTGTGTGTGTGTGTGTGTGTTTGTGTTTGCGGCGGAATGGTTTGTATGCGTGACAAGTAGAGAAAACATTTTTACTGAGTTAAGCTCGCGACGATCAGCAAGACAGACTTTTTGTGTCGGATAGAGAGAAAGAGGAAGAAGGGATGGAGAAATGAGGCGAAAAATGTAAAGACATTATGGAATCCTATCATGAAGTACATGTAGACATGTACTCGGAAAGCTTCACAAAGAAATGGTGAGAGAGCCTCTGCCATTGTCTATTAATTTCTTTTCATTGGCGAAAGAAAAAGAAAATCGTGTTTAGCATTCGGGATCTTATGTCAGAGATAGGATAATGAAATGAGAGAGAAATCGGGGGATCCGCAAATTACTGGAGAAGGAGAATGGATATTATGTCTATAGCCTTGGGTGGGATCCGTCAGCTAGTCATTTTGAAAGAGACACGGCTGTCCATGTATACAAAAATTTGTAATGAGGGTACAATGCTCCGTCAAATCTGTGTCTTCGACAGAAAAGCAATCCAAATAAATGTAAATCGGCACGTCTGTTTCATTTCATTGGCAACTTTGCCAAGCCAATTAGCAGTGTAAAAGTTATAGAATTGAATTGACGTGCCTCATGAACTGAAGAGAAGCTTATTTCTGGAGGATACAAAAACTCCCATGGTTTGTCTGGATTTTTGTGTGTATGGAAATGGATTTATTTTCAGCGCCGTGAGTATGCGTAAATACAGATTGATTGGAAATGATTTTGTGAATTTCTACGGGTTGAGAAATATTTGCAATTAAACGTGCTACCTGGTTGTTGGAGTTGGCTACTCAAATCAATTTAATAGAGTACACCATAAATGAAAGAAAAACTGGGAGAAAGTGAGATGAAGGATGAAGGGCAACTCGAGGTATTCTTAGATCATTAGACGTAAGTCTTCCCTGACCACTAAACTAGGCGTGTATATGCGAGCTCACACGTAGCTTGCCATTCACAATCAAGTGGAAGTGGAACGTGTATGTATATACGTACGCGTAGGATGATGAATGCACAACCTGTGACCTTTTCTACATGACGCATGGGAAAATTCGTAAATGAGAATGTGTCGTGGGACTAACTTGCGCAATCATTCGTCCCACCCGTACTTGTCTCGCGAGTTTCATCTTACATCGACCATTAGAGTCTGTTATGCATGTTCCTGTTTTAAAATCGAGTACGCATCAGTAATTTTTCTTAACAAATTGGTTCGCATTTTTTACAAACTTGTATTTTCCTTGTATGTGTTTAGAACAAAAGAATTTGATTTAAGAAGTAGCGCAGGAAAGTATAATTGTTGCATATGTGGAGGCAGTGTTTGACCGTGTTTTCGGCCTCCAACTACTACGAGGAAGGGTCCAACAAAGGGGCGTACGTGAGATTAATTGGCGGGCCAACAGAGTCTGTCGAACCGTACTTTGTTCAGTTTAACGCTGCAACTCCAAAGTTAAGATCGATGACAATCCGGCAACGGGTTGGCCTCGTGGAGGCATCTGCCCTGAAGGAGCTTCTCACTCGAATCCGAGAAAGACAGGATGTACTCACTCAAGCTTTCAACAGCTACGACACAGATTCCAAAGGTGGGCCAGCAGCGCATTTTATCACAATTTTCCTTCAAAACATCATCACTCGTGCATCAATTGACGTAGACTTGAGATATAAATCAGAAGTAGCTTAGCTAATAGCCAATAGCACTCAATATCCACGACGAGCCTTCTCTTGTGGTTTTTTAAAGGTCTGATTTCTGTAAACGAGTGGTGTATCGCTTTGGAGGACGGCACCAATCTCAAGTTGCCCTGGAGGTTGCTTAGGCCGAGACTGGCAGATATTGACTCAGTCACGGGACTAGTCAAGTATCAAACGACTTTCCAGGAGGAGACGCCTGGAGATTCAGAGGTAATTGCCTTATCCTTTAAAAAACATGCTTACTTCTGAATAGCATATCGTCGGTGTGAGTTCCACCCAAATTAGCTTATGTGTTAAGACGTCACGAAGTGAGAAGATGTGAGGATCGTCGGAGAAGAACTCGCCTGATAAAATGTGCGCAAGACTGATCATTATATTGTGCACGTGTGATTGGATTTATTATGCTTACGTCTTCCAGGCTGATGTGACTGTTGCTGAAGTACTGTATCGGAACAAATCAAGTCTTGAAGCTATTTTCCGTATCATAGATAAGGATAATTCAGGTACTTCGAGATTTACATACTTTTTGTATCACACTTTCATGCAGAAAACTCGGAGGCTGCTGTGACAAATATTATTACTGTGATAATATTTTCCTTCCACCTCTTGTGCTCCTGTAATAGGGTATATTTCAATGGAAGAATTTGCTGAAGCATGTGATTTACTGGGGAAGCACCTCGCCTCTCCAATTCCTCAGCAGCAAAAGCTGGAAATGGCGAAAAGCATGGATATGAATAAAGATGGGAAAATTGATTTGAACGAGTTCCTAGAGACGTTTCGGATTGTCAGCGCTCAGCACGAGCAGGAGGAGGAAGACAGCCTTGATTATGAGGAACTTGACGAGTAAACAACTTACCATTTTTTCTCTCTTACTAGAGCTGGCAAAAAGGTTTTAACAATACAAAACACTCATGCTGTGCGCAGCCCAGTTCACACTTTTGGCTGAAATCTCAGCGTCATTTCTACCGCTGTATAATAATATTATGTATTGATTAATGCTACTGCAGTGTGCTGTCTATAGTCGACTAAGCAGTAAACTTGTAAACGTTGTTTCATGTAGGGAGCTACTTAGCATACCTTTTCAACATTCTATGATACAAAGTGTGAAGTGAAAATGACCTACAAACGTATCAACTTATCAAAAAATAGTGATTACTACCTCTACTTGTTGTTATTCAGTAAATGGATAATTAATTTCAATGTGACAACACAATGTATCCATGATTTTGACGTGCTAACTGGAAAACTATTCTTTCATCACGACATTCTCTTCGCATGCGTTCATCATACTACCTTTGATACTTCTATTTTTCAACGACATACATAATATGTACAATAAGTTTTACTAACTTCATATTGAATATCAAGTGGGAGTTTATTACCAAGTATTCACGTGTTATTATCCTGTACACTTGACGGGTTGTCACGACGCGTTTTGTGTTTGTTTTACTGACGATTATTGTAGTGGTACTTTTAGAGTAGTTTGGAGTATTGTCAGTTGATATTAATGATGAAAAATGTATCCCTTTGTCATAAAAAGACATCCATTACTTGATATAATTATTGCGTGAAGATTGTGTGATTTGTCCTGCACAATATACACACGCTATTAAAAAAGAGTTTTTGGGACGTTACCATATTATTACACTTATTACCACAACAGAGCTCTGGAGGAACTGTGCAAAAATTCAAAACATGGTTTATATATGCGTACATATTTCAGTCGAGACTTACTTGGATTTTTGGAATTTTTCAAATATTAAGAAATTGTCGAATCTATAGTGTAGCTCGTGAGAACATAAAACGTTATATATATATATACAAAGAATACAAATCCTACACACAAAATCAATTGAAGCTTATAATGAAATATAGTTAAACTTTAGAAAAAGATACTATACTACTGGGAGTAGGATTTTGTTTTCATGTACCTGCAGAACAGTAACAGTTAGTCTCATCACTGTTGTTTCGCATATATCCACTCATGTTAAACTTTAGAAAAAGATACTATACTACTGGGAGTAGGATTTTGTTTTCATGTACCTGCAGAACAGTAACAGTTAGTCTCATCACTGTTGTTTCGCTAATTTAAACATTGTGTTATACTAAAGTGTTGTTGAGGAGTTCCATTAGTTTGTTCAACCAGATTAAACTATTCGTAGTTGTATTAAAACGGGAGTGGTACAGAGAATTGTCCTGTGACGAGCGCCTGCGAAGCTGTTTTACCTTTGATATTATTGAATACCGCAAATGCAGTCCTACGAACTCATCATCAACTTAAAATTGTACTCACTCAACTGACCGCCGCCATGAGTACACAGTCAAACTTGGTTGTGCTTCGATTCGCACATCTGAATTCTATTTCACAGCGATGAGAGCTCATGCATATCATTCAATCCAAGCGTCCTACAATCCATGGTTAAAATCACTAACATTTGTTAAAGTGTCGTATTAATGCTCTATTCCACTCGTTGCAGACAATGCTCCGATACTTACCGCATGTATGCGTGTATCCTCTTTATAATTGTACTTACTGTTTCTGTCCAATTTTTGACAGCTTCTTCAGTATTCAAGTAAAACATGTTGACAATCAAAAGAAGTATAGTCATTTTTTTTATTTCAGCACAATCTCCATTACTTGGATTTTTTCAAATATTAAGAAATTGTCAAATCTATACCGACGGCTCTTTTCATAATATTTGCAGATTACTAATTTGTTTACAGGTCATAAATTTTGATCACACTGTGGTTCTCATGCATAATATATTATATATACCAATCGATGTGCAACTCAGACCCGATTGACGTGCAACACAAAAACATTGCCGCGTGGGTATCCGCCTGGTTTTTGGCCAAAACCGAAACGGTCGGTTTCGGTTTTGATGAGAAGCCGGAACCGAAACCGAAACCGGTCCGGTTTCTGTGAAAATGAAAATAATGCTTGTTTGAGCGTTGATCTTTCGTTCTATTCGAAGAATACTGTTGATGGTGACGATCAATCATTCAATGGTGTCTAAATCAGGTTTTGTAGCCATTTTAATTGAGGAATTTTGTCGTTAACCAACCCTTATATACAAATGAAGAGTGATAGAAATCACACAATGCGTGATTCAATGATTTGAATTGGCAATGACAGTCAGTGAATATTAATATTGCTGGTAAAAATGAGATAGAGGGTGCAATTTTTATGATATTGAAATGCAAGCAAATATATTTACGGCCATAAAAATAAGCAGGAGGTATGAGAGTGCGACAAATTTTTGTCCGCAAATGTTTTAAT
>JAHZMW010000004.1:0-15792 GCA_027743745.1 Alloscopus bannaensis
GTAGCTAAAGGATAGGGCTACCAGGAACAACTCGCAAATTATAATAAACCGTGAAAAATAAAAAATGGCAAGCTCGAAAATTTGCCTAAATTAGGAGAGTTCACCCTTAGTATATAAAACTTACATTACATTCTTTTATGTTTGAATATGCATAGTTGTTATGGCATATGTGTTTGTACTTCGACAAAACGAGTATCCCCTAACAACCTCAAGGTGATAATGTTAAAATTTTCAAACGCAATTTTGAAGGCTGCTTCAATTTTTTATTAAATGTATTCAATAATACATTTGTTACAATGTTACATCGCATACATATAATTAATCGGCAAATGTCTTCTTGATAATGTTATTCATTTATTTTAAACTGTTACGATTTTTACTCAATCGTATATCAGTATACTTATTTACAGTTATGATGATCCATGTATTTTTTAATTCTATGCTTGCCTGGTCTTGCCTTGCCTGTCGTATTCCACTCCATACGCAACATTACCATCTCTGAATAAAACCTATGACAGAAGCAGCCAATCTATTATTTAGATTAGAGACTCAGCAACCTGTTGTCCATGTCACCCTATTCATTTTTTGTATTATAGCTTACCCGATTGACATGTGCGTATTTTCTAATAACCAAATTAGCACGAAGCCTTCGAATGGGCTCGATGAACGCTTTGAATGTCGCTTGCCGTATCCCATTTTTGGCAGGCTGTCGGATAAGATCAAAGCCTTCCGTGAAGGGCCCGTTTACATCGCAATGTGGATAGCCAAGCTCTTGTCCGGCTCGAACGAACTCGGGACCGATACCCACGTAATCCGGGAGTTCCACCCGAAGGTCACCTCCAAACCCGTGGTAGCGAGCTTACAGAGAGAAAAGCGTATACGTTTTAACAAAAGTATAGCAATGAACATTTACTCCGTGATGACAAAAGCCCTTACGATCAACACCCTCCTCGTGGTCTTCATAACTTTTGAAGTAGGGCAGTACTCCCTCCCAACTCCAGCCCGGATCGCCTGTGATTCGAGCCCAATTATCGAAGTCCTTCTGATGCCCGCGGAGGTGAACCAGTAAGTTGATTGTCCCTGTGCCACCGAGTGATTTTCCAGCGGAAAGTGCTGCTCGCTGAGCACGTTTTAAAATAATTATATGGTTTGCATAAGCAGATTTTGTAAAAATAAATTATTATTATCGTACTTGATTGACCGAATTCAAGCACGCGTATTTCTGGGGAACACTCTTGTGCTGCCAATCCGTCTCTGCGTAGTTTATGAAAAATACGCCGAAGCCTGGAATGAACTGAAGAGGATTCGGCTCGCCGCCAGCTTCCAGCAACAGAACTCGGTACTTCTTGGAGAGCCGGTTAGCTACAACGGCACCTGCAGAACCTCCGCCAACTGTTGCCACACACAGACCACTGCTTTAAAGCAATTGGGGCGAAGTAGGCATTCATTATAGTTTTGGATAATGTCCCAATAGATTACCAATGATGAAGTCAAAGGTTTCTCCGCCCCAAGACTCAGGCTCTTTGTTAAACTGCTCGTCATGGATCATGTCCCCCGTCAGCCAGAAGTTGAGGATGAGTCCAATGGAAGCCAAAATGGCGTACACAATAGGAACCCATATCACCGGTAAAATCGGTTTCGAAATATACTGAAGTCTGCGAACCACTCCTCTCACCAAACCGAATGCCATTTTTCACACTTATTAATTAGATTAATTCTAGTCAAGACTTGTCATGTCTAACGATAATCGTTAGAGAAGCGCTCCTTCTGGGGTCCACCAGCAGTGGAGTTCAAATGACAACTGCTATCCAAAGACGGAACCCTTTCAAAACGTACCCCCAACGCAGCTCTGGTCTCCTTTCAAATCGCACAAAATTGGGTGCTTGGAAGAGTCCTTTTTAATCGCCTATTTCCTGTTGACTCATGTGCCCCATATTGCACGTTAGATGATTGACACATTACAGTATGCAAAGTGTGCAACCAAGTTTTTTCTAAATACTTTTTTCAGTACTAGATTTTCATTTCATTTTCATCTGCATAATGAGTGTGTGCATACGACAAGTTTTGTAGAAAAAAATGTTCACAAGTTTGGAAAATGTGCTGTGATCAGTGTGATCTATGATATAATCATTTTATGCTAGACTTCTCATGTCTGCGAGTGGGAAATCAATACCAACGGTGTACAATACGTTAGTAATTATATGTATCTCTTCTCCCTCGGCGTTTGCTTGCAGAAGCCAAATGCTAATTTACATAAAAATATATAGTATATAGAAATGTAATTTCTTTCGAGAGACGCCTGAATGAGTGCATGTGCATACATTTCGATTAAAAGTTGGATGCAGACGGTTAAAGAGAACCTGTTTCGTGGTTGCTTCGCACAGATCACAAAGCGCCTCATCAAAACGAGAGAGGAAGGAAGGATGGTGGACGGANCTTCGCACAGATCACAAAGCGTCTCATCAACACGAGAGAGGAAGGAAGGATGGTGGACGGAACAAGTTGTATAAAACGATGTCAGACTCACCGATACTCGTTTGCATGAAGCTATAAAAATATGACTACCTACTACCATCAACAGATTAAAAATAATATTTTCGGTCAAAAGGACTACAGCTACCTACGCCATACATTGTATAACATTCCTCCAAGTGTTACATAAATGTTACATCTATAATAACATATTAAATAGTAGGTTGTCTAACGGGGAACAAGTTCTATTTAATTTTTTTAGAAAGAACCTACAAACAGAAAATTGTAGCACATGCAGATCATAGAATCAGTGTGATGCGTGAACAAATTAAAAACAGATAAATAATGACAGACTGGCCCGACATTCTACTCAAGTTACATTTTGCAACATTTTTGATCTTGTAACTTTGATAGGTTGTAAATTACACAAATTGAGTGCTTCGTTTAATATTTGGGTGATGATGATAACTGGGCCAGACAGATACATAAGTGGAGCTAGACGTACATATAGCTTTACTCATACTTTGTATATGATATATTATTGTCATTTAAATGTTAAATTTATACCTCCGATGAAAGCATATTTTAATAAAATCAAATGAATAATTGTGATCTTGCTCACTAAAATTCACAGATTCTCCCATCCAAAAATTTCCGCATTGTGTACACCTTTCTCCGGACTTTCTAAAGCCAAGTAGAGCCAGGTCTAAAATGCTTTCTCCGACCAATGGATGTCTCAATTTGCACTTGGGGAAAGCTGCGACTTTCGCAAATCCGGGCTATGTGAAACTTTCCTTTTCACTCGAAGCACAACAACTGTTAAATTGTCTGATCAACCGTGAGTGAGGACGTTACTCTTCGCCCGAGCTTTTAAAAAATATTTTTATTTTTTGCTTATCGTATTTATCCGACATCCGAGGGATCTCACGGTTTTTATGGCAAGCCTGCTGGTATTTAAGATACACCTCGGTTAGGTAGGTTAGGTTGAATTTGTAAAGAGGTCAAAGGTCCTTGAGTGAAAGGCGCAATTTATTGGCCCTGCTAGGTGGATGATAATGTGTCTCCAGGCTGCAGTCCTGAAGACCTCCATTCTTCTCCTGGGAACCGTGTGGTTATCTTCATTACTTTTAAGTAGTGTGGAAAGCTACACCTACTACCGTTTTCGCAGGGAGTCGGAGCGAAGAAATCTGATAACGGAGGAAGAGGTCCTCTTAAATTCCGGTGTTGACATCAATAATGCCTCAAATATCCCAACCGTGGAGTATGACATTGTGTCGTGAGTATTTCCGTTATTTAAATCAAAACTCAACTGCCTCTAGGACGAGAATGTGATTTTTTGGTTTAATTAGTTCCGGATTGATAGGCATTGATTGATTGACATTCTCGGTTTTGTGATTAACTGTTTCGTTCACTTTTTGTTGTTTTTTCAGGTTGGATCGGTATTTACGGAATTACCTGGCAGGACCAATTAACGATCACTTTGTGTACCTCAATTACGATGTCATTGCTGCATACGTTGGACCGGTCCCTCTCAACACGCCAATGTTAACTTCCACAGGTCAGCTGAGAACAATGATGTTTATAGTCCGATATTTTGTGAGGTTTGGCATAATTTTAATTTTTTTTTATAATTTAGGTGAACTAACCAATGGAACACGTCGATTGTGGGCTATGTTTGATGAAGCAACGCAGGAAGCTTGTGCTCTCAACGCTATTCAGTTCATAAAAAACAGAAATAAACAATTCTTTAGCTTATAGTTGCCAAAAGTGAGAGGAGGCGGAGGAGTTAAATATTATCTAAATATTTAATTTGACTGATTTCAGCAATTATGGACAGCTTGCTCTCTTTTCGTGTCCAACGCCCGGGATTTACCGTGCTTACGCTTACGAGTACAAATGGGCGTCCGGCAGCAAGTTCCCAAAGCCAACTCTGTCACTCTTCGGGGAGAATCCAACGGAGGCGTGGCTGACCAAGCATCAAAAGGCACCGTACGACATCATGTTTGGGTCCAAGGTGGAGAAAATTATTAGCCACTCGTTTGGATCTCAAGCTTTGACAGTTTCTCAAAGGTATTGACGCAATATTCTCTGTTGAATATATAGGTCTCGTTCGCTGTTTTTGGTTTGATTTGACTGGCGTTGTTCCTAAATCAAAACAGAATTCAAATCGTGATGCAAGACACAGTTCCACTTCTCAAAATTGCTGTCTCAGATCCCGTGGTGGTTCAGAAATCAGTGTTTTGTTACTATTGGATGTATCGGATCGTTGAGAAGGCTCGTGTGGGATATATTCAGGATGAGGTCGTTCCTTCTGTTGGAGTTAATTCGAGCTCCTATCTGCTGATGGTAATGTAAAGTATTTTGTTAAATCGCAAACTGCAATGCTTTATGTTTTACTACATAATCAGAAGTATTATTTTTTATTTTACTAGGATCTAATGATTTGGATTGCCGAACCTAGTGCTGTGCATACCGACGAAACTACGGATGACCTTAGGACAATTTCGATTGCCGACTACTCCAAGCTTCTTACTAATCGCTTTTATGCAATTGGGTTGTTTCCCTGCCTGAGAAAAGCTCACAGTGTGGTTGAAATTGTGGAGGAAATTAGGTTTGTGCCAGACACGGATCAGAACAATCCGTTGAACAGGTAAAAATTGAGCAAAATAATGTACGTTACAGCAAGCGTAATGATTTGGCATAAGTTAATTAATAAATCTTTATAAAGTGCTCCGCACTGGAGAGCAGTAATAAAGATTCACACAGACCGATTGATCAGCACTCTGTCCGACGTGTCCTTCACCATTGCTTCGAGACAGAATACAGCGTACTTTAATTGTTTTGTTGGGTAAGTGAGGGCAACTTCAGTGTCCTTTGCAGTTGAATTTGGAACTTTTCGAACTTTGAATACCGAAATACATCTGCCACACTTTTTTGTTTGCTGTCATCAGGGATACTCGTGTTTTTATCAACATTCGCAAGTTCAGCTTTGTCAAGCGAAGGAAGTTGGATAGAGGCAGCATCAACCTCGATTACTCCAACCTTTGGGGGAGCAGCAAGAAACTAGTTAAAGCGGAGTTGAAGCAAGTATATGGACACGGAGTAAGATTGCATTCACTCACACTCGACGTATTATCACTTTTCATAAAAAATCATAACATATTTAATTTAAACATTTAATTTTTGGATAATTCAAAGGTGCAATATATTGGCTACAAGTGGTCAAAGGTGTACCAACCCGCCACATCTAGGACTGACATGGTGATCGTCAACAATCCTTGTGTCGCTCAAGAGTTTGCATTTGCTATTGGAGGCTCTTTGTATGTGGCTGAAGGGATGTTGGACAAAGGACATGTACAAGCGACCAAGGTGTATTTGCCTGACTTTAGCAATCCGTACTCCAAGGAAGCCAATCCAGCTAAATTTCGAGTATGAATGCTTATGGTTAAGGTATTATATTTCATGACAATTTGTGTAACGCCAATTTTTGTTTCAGCATTATTTGCGGGTCTTTGATATGGCTTTTACTCCAACGCACTTGGCGATTTTACTGACGGACGGATACGTGTTGCTTCATTCCAGTTCCATCAGTCAAAAGGGAGTTGCACGATTGACAAATGCGGAGAAATATCAGTCGGCTGCCTTTGCCAAGAGGAGATGGTGCCCCAGGACCGCAACTCCGAAAGTACGTTTTCGAAGGTCGCAATAAAGTTTGCTTGTGGAGCTACACAGTGGTTTTAACTTTTCAGCGCGATTTTATTTTTATTGTTTGTGTTTTAGCTGAGCAGTATGATGCTGCCTATTTTCAGCACAAAAGGATATATTGTTGTACTACAACTGTATCCAACCGAAGGAAGTGGTCAGTATATAAGTCAAACTAATGTTCTAAACTTAATTTTGTAATTTTTAAATCACTTTTGATAAATAAATTCTGGCAATTTTTTGTTTAGTTCCAATGTGGACCCCTCCACCATCAATATTCTGTCTCTCAGAAGGAGTTGGTTTTGTGGAGAAGGCGAAAAACATCGACAGGGAGAAAGTGGCGAACGAAACAGACATTCATTACAATGAATTTGCTGCGGTTGAGCGAAGTAGTCACACAACCGGTGTTAGGGAAAAGTCATTCGATCAAAGGCCAGAACCGCCACCCCCTCCAAAACGAAATTTAGACGAGGAGAACACTTTTCTTTTGAATAGTAATTCGGAGTGGATTGCTGATGGAACCGATCCTCATTTTCCTCCAGCTCTAACTAATCCAGCCAGTCATGTTTTGTCTGACGACTGGCAGAAATACAACGAAGCTGTGATTTACGTTTTGGAAGACGACATGAAAAAAATCAAAAAGGTATATTTTTTTATTGGTAATAGTACCACTGGCAGTACAGTTGTTTTACAAAATATCTTACAATAATTACAACTTTGAATAGATGCTTGAGGATAATGGAATTACAAACATCCCTGTAACTGATCGGAAGGACGACATCAATTTGTACACGGTGGAGTTCACAGCAGTCGAGAAACAGTTCCTCATCGCTATCAAGTTCAAAGCGGCCCAAATTCCCAACGACTTTTCTTTCAATCCGAAACAGTCTCCGTTTCAGTTGATGATCACCACTGTGACCGTAACAAATTACCCATTTCGAGTGAAACTTCACACAGACTTGAGACCTCAGGATGAGCAGCTGGAAACGATTATTCCCTTTCCTGGGGTGATATTATTGCGATCAAAACCATATCAAGTGAGCGCTGTCACAAGCAGGGATCCAAGAGAAGAGGAAGAGCATCAAGCAGATTTGAAAGGCCTTGACGAAGTGGAGTATTCCCCAGAGATTTTTACAATGAATACTGCTATCCCTTCTTATGTAAGTTGACACAACATCCACATTTCATGGTCAATCAGTTAGTAACAAGGCTTAAGGCTTCGATTATTTGATTGATGGCGTAGGTAATTGATTTTGGAGATATTCTGCTCTACTCGACGCTGGATGGAAGGTATGCCAGACCACTTCACTTCTTCGAGTGGAATACCATAAACAGTAGACTGCGAAACGCCACGCTGAAGCAGATCCCCTTGACATTTGACGACTCGTCCATTGTATTTAGACGAAATAGTAGTAGGTACGTTTTTTGAAAATTCCACACTACAGTATAAAGTATGGGGTAACACGTTGGTTTGTGAAAAATGGAAACTAATTTGTGGCAATGTATCGTTTGTGATTGTAGCTTGTTTGACGTCGTCGTCACAGAACAAGGAATAATCTCTGTGTTATGGAGAAAGGCGAGGCGTCATTTGATTCAGGACGACGAAGAGTGTTTAACCACGGAAGACACGGATACTCAACCTGTTGCAATGGGTTCTGTGGTTTCACTGGAAGGTTTGCGACAAGTGAAGCCTTTTTTCAGAAATGACAACATATTTCAAAGAGTGGTTAGTTATTTTTAGTACTACTGTCGTTCTCTCTTTCCGTGCATATGATATTCATGTGTTGAGATTTAATTACCTGATGTCACAGACCCCGGATGGCGAGGTAGTTTATGGACTTTATACAGTCAAGCCCCATGGTTCTATGGAAAGTTGTACCGGAACAAGAAAAGAAACAAAAAGCGATGCAGAAATATGCGTTGAACAACCCACCGAGCCAATGAAACCTTCTAGGCCAATTTTGCATGTTTGCAGTAAGTTTATTGTAGTTTGATGTAGGATGACTAACTCTTACTGATTTGCAGCCGTTTCGATTTGATTTTTTTGCAGCTACAGATACTAGTGTTCCTTGTACTGACCCCGGTAAGATTTTTATCTTCAGTGTTTAAAGGGGTATTTCTTTCGATACTCGTTTCATTTTATGCTTCACAGGATATTTGCGGAAGTGCATAGATGACATAGATGGCCAGAATTCAACGGAAGCTTGTATCCGGATGAATTCAGCTGTCGAGGCCGATTACTGCGGTAACCGGACGGGCGCAGTTAAAGACGACAATTTCAAACCCCCACAACCGGCTCCAAACATCACGGTGGAGGAGTGTGGGTTACTAAACTTCACTTCTGATCCTAATATAACCGATTGCTTACCAAAGTTTGCTCCTCGCGAATCCCTCCGTGAAGTCAACATCTTAGGCACGCCTTTCCTTAGCTACCTCCTCGGAAGCTTAAAGTCTTTGAAAAGTAAGCATCCGGAAGCACCACTGGAATTTGTGGATGAACAGCAGGAGGAGCCCGACTTATGCCCCTTTACTAGCTTTGTTCTTTATAATACAGATTTTGATTTTGCTGAAGTGGGTAAGTGACCCTATGGGTTATATTTGCTCAAGTCGATAAAAAGTATGGATTTGAACTGAATTAAGGGCGAAACTTTAATTTGTTTACTTAATCAAATTAATTTCGAAGGCTATCAAACTCGGATCACTGGAGAAATCAGTTACTTGGGATCTGGAGTTCCGACAGAGGCCGATTTGATTGTGGAGTATGAGCGCAGCATTGGAATCATTATCGAGGTTAACAAATAATTGTTATAAATTCTGAGGGATGTAATTGTTTTTACCAATTCTTTGTTCATTGGTTTGCGAAAGTTTGCTTTAAATTCAAGGTGTCGTCAACGCTTGAAGAGGAACGAGGCTTGACCACAATTCGGAAGACCATTGACATCAAGTTTGAGATGACAGACTATGTATACTCGATCAGCAGCTCTATTAAATTATTGTGATTATTGGAATGAATCAGATCGTTGATTTGTGCATGGTTGTTGAATATTTATGCAGAGTTTGGAGCAGTTCAAGGTGACGAGTGATGAGAAGATCCATAATATTAGTGGGCTGGACTATGAGGATATTCGTGCCCGTGAAAACACAACCGTTTTCAGTATCACCCTTCGCCCCAGCATCGTTAACATGCGCTGCAAAAATACAGATTTTTTCAAGGTAAACAATTCTTGTCTACTCTAACAAATACAACAGGGACTTTTTTATGAATACGTGTAACTACATGTTCATTGTTCAACATGTATGTAACTATCTTTTCTAGACGATCCAGTTCAATGTTGGATGCAATGTTTTTAGTGAAATTCGTCTGCTTTCTGAAGTAAGAATAATAATTATTACACAGAAGCAATGTTTTTTTATTTGTGGTTTGGCAAGGAAGCATTACTTCTCCCATTTGCAGGCCTCGCCACTGAAACGAGTTAACTGGACGGAGGCACTTCAAACAAATAACGTAGAGTATAAGTGGTTTCGAGACATGTCCAACTGGAACCTTACAATCCCGATTGCACACATTTACAGGAAGCAGAAAGAATTGTTTTGTACCGACGCATGCAGGCTCAAAGGATCCAATTGCTACTGCAATGTAACCAGAATATAGCTACACATATTTTTATTCATATAGGTTGGAGTTTATTGTGTATATCAATCGTCTTCATAGATTCCCTTTTACAAGTACTACAAGGATGAAATCTTCACCATTTCTTATCGGGATCTTTTCTTCCCACAATTCGAGCAATTTCTCACGGTCTCCAGTCGACGAGTAACTGGCAATGTAGTGATTTATGATTTATTGGGCTCCAATGACTTTGACATTTCCGAGAATAAGTTAAAGGCTGGGTGCTACAGTAATGGGTGAGTTGGTTAAATATTTAGCTCTATAAAAGTTGTTTCTGCCATCACTTATATCGATATTTTATTCTTTTATAATAGAGGCTACTGGTACTTAAAATTGTTGGAAACAACGACAACAATTGGGACAGAGACAAGTGTTCATGAAAACATTTACAAGCATTACAAAGACTGTTTTGAAGTTGGTGTAAGTGAATCCTACGCCATTTTGTTTTCAAAAACATTTTACGTTACGAATGATACGACTTGTACTACTTTTTGCATGATTTGCTACGATGTATTAGCATGGTATTTTTTTGCTGTGCTTGGTTTTTAGGACTCCACTAACCGTGAACTTCCTTACCAACTCGATTCCAATCCGTTTTACATCCACAATCTAACCAATAAGAACAAGATCACGTTTCGCCGAAACCGCAATCAAATATTCATATTTCGAGCAGTCATCGTGAACACGCACTTCAACAGGTTCACCTACTGTAGGCTTCTTGAAACATTTTTCATGGTGAGAGTCACCGGTATCCCGATTCCAAGACAGAGTCTTTATTTGTGGCACTACCTTCTTGTCATCTTGTTTGTCGTGTGTGGATTTGTCTTCTCGTATGCTCTCTTTTACAAATTCTACACTTGGAAGCTGGACTTGGGCAATATCAGCGATAACCAGCAGCATACTGGTGGACAAGTGTATAGCGAGTGGAATGCAAAGCGATAGCGCTTTATGAGCGTAGGATACTTTGGGATATAAAAATATAGATTTAAAAAAGGGTAACTAATAATTGTAAGTTACTTGTAACTTGTTTTACCTAAACTGTATTTCTACTTGCTTCTTAACAGAAGTCAAACCTACCCTATTACAGGAACTCAATTCTTGTTTACTTAAATTATGCATCAATTATTTCCATATTCTTACAGTGAATAAAATGAAATGTTAAGAATTTAACATTATGGATCAAAGTTATAAAGGTGTTATAAAGTAAAGAAGTTATAAAATGTCGTTTTTACGCGAAGAAAGCCATATAATTCGTAGCTTTTGATGTATGCTAGTCCCACCAAGGTGGTTTAATATCTTTGGCCAACTCGGGCTCTTTCTGGAACCGGTTTGTCCCCTCACCAAACCAGAGACTTTGCTCCCCTTCTTGGTCACAATTGTGTTGACGATTACCAAACTGTTGGACTTTCCTTGAAATTCGCTGTTGTGTATCTAGCGGCTGGTAACCTGGCCTTCCCTTTTCTTCCCCTTTCACTCTGCTTTTAGTAAAGCGGGGCCTCGTTGGCTTAGGCGGAGGAACTATGAGACGATGACGACTTTGCTGGAACATTGTTGCATCGGAGTCGTTCATGAGAACGGCTCGCTGAAATACGTCAAGCAATGATTTGGCTGCTATCGGGTTTGTTTCCCCCTCATCGTCGCTACCTCCTTTCGCAAACTCCCACACGCTGCTCTTCTCTTGATCTTGATCCCCAGTAGGAGTGGCACGTTCTTCGACGGAACACATGAAGTCACAGTTGTACTCGTCGTCCATTATGTGAAGTCTTTGCTTGGCTAGTAGAATTGCGCCTTCCATTTTGTCGATTCTGCTGTCAAGTTGAGAAAGCTCTGCAGTTAGTGGGCACAACGTTCGTAAGGTTTCCCTATTTGAGTAAAAATATTAGGAGAAAGTGTCACTCTTGATTCATCAGAGAAACACTTTTAAGCTCTTTAGTGAGGTATCATTTTATTGATTTTACGCCTTGGCCTCCTCAATCATCCTTTGGAGCTTGTCATTTTCCTGGCGCAACTTGCGGAATTCAATCTCCATTAGACAAGCGTCATCCTGCGATCGCTGCACAATATTCGCCAATGGATTCGCACATTTCGCCATTTTCTGAATGGCTGCCTTCAAGCTCTCTATTTGTTTCATGTATACCTCCCGTCTTGCTTCCTTGTCGCGCTCGGCTAATTCGTTATGCTTATCAAAGGAATAATTAAGTTTTCATAAAATATATCAATACCCCTCCAACAACGTTTATCATTTTAATTTACCATGTCCGCGAACATTTCGTGCGAAGCGAGCTGCTCGAGCTCTCGCTGCGTTTCCATAATCTGGTTGACAAGCAAGCCCCGATGTTCTGGAGGAATGTGTGTCATGTCAGACACCGAGATGGCTAACACGGACTATAAAATCACAGCTAATTAAATTATGATTTTTTTTTCATTTGGTAACGGTTTCATGGCAGAAACAAAAACCTGCAATCTATTCAGCGTGAGATCCTGTTCCGTTTCCATTCTCTCTTCAACCAGAAAGGCGTCGTCATCTTCGTCATACTCCTCGTTATCCATTAGTACCGTTACCGGACGTCTTTGTTGTCCTTCCTGTTTCAAATATGCTGATGCTGACGATAATGGTAATAAAGCATTGCCCGTACTTTGATGTTCTGGAACGTTTTCTGTGGAGCTTTGCAAAACGGGCGTGACTCGGTCCGGTTTGCTGGAATTTGCATTTGACTCCGATTGGCCCTGGGTTGAAAACCACGCTCCCGATTGGAAATCCAGTTTTTCCTGAGACACGGACCTCCATTCGGATATCTTTCGGTTCATTTGTTCTTCCGTTATCCCCTCATCGGATGAGAATGAGTCTGGGTGGTCAACGTCTTGAGCGACTACTGCCTTCGAAGGCCTTTCTGAAGTGTCAAGCAGGACTTCCTGTGACATGGAAGACTTTCCCCAATGCACTTCTTTTACAACACTTCTTCAAAGACCTCGATCATTTACACATTCATGTTTAATGGTTGGGTTATGCTTACCCTGGGGGATGATAAAGGGTTGCCTTCCTGACCAAGGGATTCTTTACTCGGAGTTCGGCTGATATTTTTCTGGCGGTCTTTGGTCCTCGTAACAGGGCGTTGGAGTGGAATATCTTCCATCGGGGAAGGAAGTTCAGGCAGTTCATGATCATGAACTTCTGGATTGGTGATCTTTTCATCATCATTCTCTGCAATTGGTGTATTTTCTGGACCCTGTCTTTCCACTTGAGACGGCTCACTTAAAGTTTCTGCAGCCTTGAGACTGGCCGTAGTCACCGGAGTGGAGGTCTTTGAGGGGACTGATTTCCTATAAAAATTGAATTACAAGTTAGGGTTTCTGCAGAAAAGTTTATTATCCCATCAAAAAATGTTAGCTAGCATACACTGGCGTCACTGGCACGCTTTGTTTCGATCTCGATTTCGAGGCGACCGCAAGACGAGCCGCGGTTTGCTTGCCGGCGACAGGTATTCCAGAGGAGCTTTTTGCGCCCTTCACTGACTCTTTGGAAGCTTTTGACTCAGCTTGTTGTGGACTAGACTTGAGCTTATCGTCACTTTTATTGAGTCCACAAGCTGCATCTTTGGGCTTGTCTGAAACAATGGGCTTTTTCTTGTCCAGCAGCGGTCTTTTAGTGATCGAGTCCTTGGCTATCTTGGCCCTAGCTTCCTCACCCCTTTTGCTTTCTCCACCGGAAGTTGCTACTTTATTTGTTTGGTTTTTTGTGTGAGAGGTGGATGCAGGTGGAGGGCGAGATCGCTCGGGTCTCACGCTGCCCCGTGTCGTCTTCGTTGTGGCTGGCTTCGTTTTCGCTTTGTCATTTGTCGGTTTCTTAACGTCTTTGGCAGTATGACTGCTCTCTTTATCTTCTGCTAATTTGTTGGAAGCGTTATTATTAGTTATCGCTTTGAACTAACAAGTGCAGGAGCTCATTAGTTCTCTCAGGCTCCTTCCCAGACAAAATCTTTGAAGGGCGAGCTTCGCATTTTTCGCCGCTTTGCTTCTCTAAGAATATTTGGCAATGTCATGAAAAGTGTTGGTTATAACATAACTACTGGTAATTGTTCATTTTTCACCTATGGCTTCAATTGCCTTTCTCAAAAACGATCGTTTCTGATCAATGTCGGCTAGGTTTTCATATTTCAGTTCATCTTTGCTGAAATCCTCTTTCATGAAACCCGTCGACTCGATGACCTGTAATGGAATCCGCGTTTTGGTTTAATTCTAGCACTGAATGATGCACTCATGTATAATTTACGTTTTGACGGGAGCTACTTGATATGCATACACTGGTGAAAATTTGGTGCAGAAAGCGAAAGGGTGGCTTGACTAAATATTTCTCTGCGAGAACTGGTTTCTGAATGTGAGTCCCGAGAAGCCTTTGAGTCGTAGCTACCAATTGGCGTAAATTTTCACTTCCGTCCTCATCCATTTTTAGTGCTTCGTCATTTGAAAACGACCTTTGGGACAAACTTACTGACTATGATTAGGCGACCAAAACGTCTTCAGTAAATACGGCGGTCAAACTTTGAGCAGTATCCTTAGAGTAATAATAGTTATAATTGTCTACTCTCTGGCAGTATCTCTCTGCTCACTTCACTACCGAAACAAAAAAAAACTTTTCAAGTCGTGTACATAGCGTACAATGTTACTATGACGGATGCCGCCCGTAGGATGATTAGTAACGATCCCTCCTGCTCAAAATTGAAAGCAATAAACCGAGCACCGTCCGCTTGTGCAACCCTTGCCTATGAACAAACTGTAAGTTGTAGGTAATTAGTTTTATTCACTTTATATCAATTATTAAAATCACATCTTTTGTGTTTATGTACCCACCCTTTAAAGCAGGATTAAAGAACCTTTTTAAACAAAATCAATTACATTTCTTAACCTATCAGACTCTTATTAACCAGTGTCATCGAAGAAATAAAGAGAACTTGCAGTTTCTCAACTTACACAAAATATCCATACCCAAATCGTAATCTGTTAGTGAACTAAAAATTTCCCAAATGGAATGTCAAGAGGTGGCAAACTGAATTTGCAATACATAATCCATTTTCACAATTCTCTTGTAGAGTACAAACAAGCCATAAATAAGTAAAATTATGTCAAAGTGAAAGAATTTCCTCGAATTACAACTCTTCTACCTTCTCAGGTACACTTCAATATCCAAAGTATTTTGTCACCTTAGGCTGCACTGCTCTATAGTTTACAATAATTTCGAACTATTCTCGATTCTCATATATTATAGCGCAATAGGTCACTTCATTTATATTATAAAGCATTTCACGTGCAACTTTAGAACACTGAAACTTACACTTTCGAACCATATCGTATATATGTCCAGTTCCACTGGAAACTTGTAGTATAGTGTATATAAATATTTGTAATAATACAGTAATAAATAACTGCGAGTACAAGTTGAACAGTCCAACATCAACAGCCCATAGACATTAAATAATAGTCCCAGGAAAGAATCTATATATCGATTAATGAGTATACGGTACAGATTAGTAAGTGGTGTAAACATCAGAAGATCCGGAGAGTTGTTCAAGATTTTTGGTTCAGTCTTCTCGTTATTTTGCTTCATTTACATGTAGAATGCACTTTCATAATGATGACTGTAGTGGGAGTTCTGTAATCAAAGATCTAAATTATGTGACAAAATCGGAAACGATAATCTTCACCAATCTCCGGTTGATAATTTTTGCATTGAAGTAAGAGGAATCTCTAACATCTCTGCTGGTGAAAGGTCGAAACTGTATTCTGTAAGAAAAAAATTATCAACAGAATGCTCAAACCAAAAACAAAAATTTAATCTGAGACCTTCTTACCTTCAACGTAGGAGCTGTTGAAAGAACTCATAAGTTCTTTAGGGATATCTGGAAAGCTTTCGCTGTCATAAGATGGCATAATGATGCGTGTGGTATCAGGAG
>JAHZMW010000005.1:3502-35929 GCA_027743745.1 Alloscopus bannaensis
CCTTTGAGTGGCCACTTTCACTTTCTCTCGAGTACATAATAAAGCAGCACTTTTCGCAGAACGATCGCCTCTTCAAAATACTGAGACACATTTATGGGCCAAAATTACTCAAGAAGGAAAAGTGAAAGATGCACCAGAGACCAATAACAGCAGACACTTGCTTTAGGCCAGAAAGTAACACAACGATGCCTCTTTCTACAGTCATACATACCAATAGTATAAAATACTTCGTATTATCTTCAACAGGCGCAGAAAAAAAGTCTGCTATAAAGAAAAGCCTTTCACCTCCAAACCCTTATTGAACATTCATGGTTGATACTCTTGCACATGCAAATTGTTCGCTTAAGACAGTTTACATTGCCCATTCCACTTCACTGACAGGAGGGGAAATAATTCTGTCGCTTTCGATTACTGGGAAAGTTTTGTGCAACCTCTTGTGGAAACTGTAGGAATTTACCAGAATTTTTCCGAGAGAAAAAAAGCGCGACCAAGAAGGGAAACTAAAGTATGACAAAAACTTTCCCGTAGCATACCTAGTAGATATTACCTACACACACATTTTTTTTGTATTTTTAGCCAATATTTAATAGAGGAGAAGCATAACACTTACATTTCTACTCGTTCCACTTTGATGCCCCAGGCTTCGGTGGCCACGTCAAGCGATGTCTGGAAGGTAAGATAGGCGTTGTTTTTGACATTAGAAAAAATTGCCCATTTAATGCTACGATTATTGCTACGCTTAATTGGCTCTCTCTCTCTTTCTTTGTCATTCATACTCATTAATGTCTAAATTTCGGATGGAAAACAGCAGCGGAAAAGTCTTGGTACACTTCATTGATGAGGATGACCTCCTCCGTTTAATGGAATGTCTTTGTTATTACCGGAGTGTATTATGATAGTAACCTCATTTACATAAAAGGTGCAGTGAAAATGTGAGAAATATTTTTAGACAAGCACTCGAAAGGAATTGTGAACAAATAAAATCGAAGCATCTTAATAGCGGAAAAGGTCAACTTGGAAATCGACATTTTCTCCACTTTCCTTTCATCGCCATTCACCCCACTTTGAACTGGACAAAAAGACCTAAAAAATGAGACTCTTCATAACCCATGAAAGGAAAGGACAACCGATAAGGTAAACGTAACGAGAAGAGTTCAGGTCGTCATTTCATTACTATTTCATAGGCTTTATGGATTACTTCGTGGTGGATGACGATGATGATGATGGCATTTGACACGGAAATGTTTGCAATTTGGATGCTTCTCTACGAAGTTGTCGGTATAACTGTAGTCTACGTGAAGTAATAATAAGTTGTGACAGACAACCGTGGATTATGTGGAAGTTAAAGGATACACACGTCACATGATAGGATGGATTAATAGTGGCATGCTGCGCACAAAACCGTTAGCACGCATTCACAAGGATAGATTCATAAAAAAAATATTCAATGGGAAACGCTCTCATTCTAGATAGGCGAAGACACAACAGCCGAGAAAGCGTGGGTAACAATTGAGTCGGCAAAACCTTGTTTTTTCAATGTGTGCTTTCTCCGCTGCGCAAAGCAAACATTTACGAATCCTTCTCGAGTTCTGCATATACTCAAATACAGAGCTGTGTTTGAGTGTGCAAAACTAGATAAAAAATACAACGGCTCAGTTTTTTACGTACTTTTTGCAGCAAACATCTCACACTTGGCTGTGCCAAAGGGAATTACAAAGAGCACTTTATGCAGCGCATGATATGTATGATGACAGGTGGAAAGAATGCTTTTCACGACACAATTTATGAGGAGTGCTCCCTGCTTCTTGAACAAATGATAAAAATTTTATTTTCCCTCTACAACCTTTGGGTCACCTACATTGCGAATGTAATTGCGATGTTATAATAAACGAAAAAAAGACAAAACTGTAAGAGAGCACAATAAACTTAATTCAACAATACCGATATCCCTCTTTATGCCCCTTTTTATTTGTCTAGTTTTTCCACGTTTGTGAATGTATTTCGATAACGTTGCTTTTAACCAAATGCTTTCAAGTTTGGAGCAGTTATGTGATGTATAAATTACATGGACGAAGAGGCAGCCCGAACTTTTCAGTTATTGTGCTGTTAATGGATTTTTTAAGTAGCGTGTGACATTATTGTCGAAAAGAGAGGGTCCTTGTCTTCTAAAAAGTTCAACGTTTTTTTTTCCTTAAGAAATTCATCGGAGGCTTAAATGGTCGCACCGTGTTCTTTTACTCGGACCCTCCATGAAAATTTAAGAATTGCATGAGGAAAATGAGAGAGTTTGCTTGTTTCAAAAGTTTGTTTTTCGAAAACAATTATGGCTTGTTGTAATCTATTGTCCTTTTTTGAGAAGCTTTACAATCGGAAAGTACGTTACTTGAATTTTTTAGTATGTGATATCGATTGAGTCGTACTTCTTTGTTTACAATTCATTTAACCTTGATGTTATGCTAAATCTTGTAAAAATTCACACTGTGCTCTGAAGGGTGCTGAGACCACGTCAAGTGTGACAATGATGGATATATCACGATTGACGTGGGGTCTGAGTAAATTTCCAACCTCACAAAAACCTGTAATGATGCTACGCATTTGAATTGGTGGTTTTCAATGTGAATGTAGTTGTGAACTCTAAACTTCACATGACCCAACTCCTGCTTTCTCAAACTTGTGTATTCGCATGTATCATATTATATTTACTTTACTTAAACACTATAACGAGGAGAGAAGGAGGTGTGTACCTGCATTGAATTTGAGATCCCCTCACGTTCGCTTAGAATCTCATGAAGATTTTTTGTTCCAAGAATGTTTCGTAAGGTGGTCTGAGCCAATAGTCGAGTCGACTGGTGTGCATTCGCAACATTTGCAATAGAAACTATCGCGTTGCTAACCCGGTAATAGACGACAGCGTCGACACTCACTGTCACGCTGTCCTTTGTGAGAACCTACAGGAAAAAGAGAAAATGATGAGTACACACATATTGACAATGTGTGTAAATGCCATGATGGCAGCGTAGGCTACGCATTACATATATCAGATAAAGTTGAAAGGTAGAATTGTAATGCGTGGTTTTTGCAAAAATCTATACATATATGTATCTCTTCTCCGATACTCCTCCTGAACTAATTAAAAGTTAGTCACGGCCCACGGTTTTTATAAAACAAGCAAAATGAAACGTCGGAATTACGGCTTAAAAAATTCTGATTGAACTTCAGTTCTATTTACAAACAACTATTTCGTATTGGCTATGAGAAAATAAAATACTATTAAGTGAAATACTATATTGCAAGATTATAAAGGTTAAAGTACGTCTGCCTTCACTTAATTACTAATTATTATATTTGCTTCTCTTTTATATCAAGCAAATATGCTGAATTGTAACTATTTATTATTTTATTTTTTCCTTCTACTTAATTACAAAAGAAACTATGTAAAAACTGCCGGGTTTAGACACAATAATGCTTAGAATCACTTTTAAAATATGTTAAGCGTACCTCTTGAGGGGGGACGTCAAAGCAACTTGTTCGCAGATCGACTTTGGTGTAACTCTCGATGCAAGGAAGGACGAAAAAAATACCTCTTGATCCACCGGATTGAAGACGTCCCAAGCGGAAAATCACAGCTCTTTCGTACTCCTGCACCACCTGTTACACATTTTTTTTTGCACATACAGTCTTTTATTAAGTAATCCTCACACATCCTGTGCAGTAACTTCCGACATGAAGTAACAAAAACGAACAGCGAAATAAAACATCGGAAGCAGTACTGTGAGGTTTGCAGTAACATAATGTAAAAAGAAATGTACTCAACTGACTCACAACATTTAGTTTTGTCAGTCAACAAAACTAAATGCGAAGTAGGCTGAATGAATAAGTAATCTTGTACACATTTATACAAATAGTTTTTCATGCATCGAGTCCACCCATGATGCCTCCCAAATCAATAGCATTAACAGTAATGTCTCATTCAGAGTATTTCAGAGTCATTCATTACTGAATCTCATAAATCATTCCTTTTTAGTTTTAATATGAAAATATGCTGCGACACAAATAAAAACAACGTTTTGGAAATTGAAAATATTTAAGTTTGTTAAGCATGTGTACTTAAGTTCCTCTTGTATTATACCAGCAATGCGTTTGAAAGTATAAAATTCAGAGTAGTTGCTACATGATGTAACAAACGCGCAAGAATTTCACATAGCCATAAATTAAAGCACGAAAGGATTTGCAATTAGCAAGATTGGACTCACCTTAAAGCAGAAGAATAATGAAAAGGGTAGCGTGACCACTACTAAAACCCACGACAGGAAGGTTAGTAGCAGCCCAACAAATCCAGAGCCTAAGTCGTCTCCATCGGCTGAAACACATAAAATAATAGCGATTAATAAAGTTCATACTAAACAATTTTGGTATTTAAAACCGACATGAGATAAATGAAACTTTTCATGTTTTTATCCTTGATCTAATTTCAATTTTGCAATGGATGCCGAGCACAATAAACTCGGGAAAATATCTTCAAAGTTCAAATTGGAACACATGCAAACAAAGTTCGCCAAGAAGACACGAATGGAATTTCATGGATGAATTGGATGATGATATTCTTTCCGAAATGTTTATTATAATATACTGCTTATAAGATTAGCTATCTCATATAATTCATTTACTTGACACCATTGCTTCCGTGCGAGAGGGTGGTCGCTCACTGGACACTCCGAACGGACTGTTACCATTCTGATGAGACTCCATGGTTTACACAACAATCCTATTACTGATTACAAAAACCTTGAGAAAACAACAGCAGCCTAATATCTTCGCAACTCCTTTGCCACACAATTACAACGTAGTGCACAACAAGAACGCTTGTTTCGTCAAACCACACTGTGCAATTTAACTGAATATCGTGATGGAGAGATCATGTTCCCCTCAATCCCCAATTAAAACTTTATGTATTATTCACCACTTTTCCGGTTTCGGTTCACACAGAAATCATTTGGACACCACGCAACACCACAAAAAAAACACTTCCAACAAGAACTCCAATGTTCAAAAAACTTTTCCCTCAGTTATATTGCTGTTTACTTTGGCCTGAAAACACAGACTGCAGTCCCATTTCACAAGGATCAGGCAAATGGATTCGCAATCGCATGGTTTTTAGCACTTTTTTAAAACAAATATTCCCCAGCTACATATAGCATAGATGTGTGGTTGTGATGGATGAAATCAGAGAAAATACGAGTTGCTCAACACTCTCTGCAGACTTTTATTGCAAAACTTAATGGAAACATGAAACATCAACTTCCGACAAAATTACACATAGCCACACACATGTCAAACACTATAGCATCAACTCACTCAACTCACTCTACGGCCGGAAGTTTGTGGAAAAGTTTATGAACTCAACAAATCAATATCCGACATGAACCAAATTTCCGCAGTATTCTATTTTCTTTCCTACTAAAACCCACAAACGTGTCACTCGTGGCACTAAACAACTTGTATATGTTCTCCCCTTTATGAATGTTTCATGCAATTAGCGAAGCAGATGAAAATCTCGTAATTTCACAACTGCGTAGTCCGCAGATTCTCAAATTGAAAGTGGAATGGCTCATCACAACGTTTTGCAGCCTCTTTCAAAAAACAACTATGACAGCGACGAAATCCACGTTGGTGGAAGTGGAAAATGGAATTACGAAGCCAATCGCGGTTATCGAGAGGCTTTCCCAGTTGGAGTTCTGGCAACTCTAATTTTTACTGACGTGTGACGTGACGAACTCAATATTTATATTGCCACACGAGCATTTCTCAAGAAAGCTGTCCCTTATTGAGTAACTCCAGAAGACCGTGTTTAAGCCGTCTTGTGCTCCGATAGCTGGACGGATAATGACATGAGTGTCAGTGAAAAAAGGCAGCACCTCTTTTTAGTCACTAAAAGAGGCGAGAAAAATTGTAGTGGAAGACCTCACTTACAAGCGTCTTGTATACATACAAAGTTTCTTTCTATAACGCTGCCTGTCGATACCATCCAAAAAACGGTATACCATCAGTCGCCGAGTTCATTACGAATAATACGCTAATGCCACCGCGCTAAAGCCGTGTGGCTAGGCCACAACAGCCAAAGTAAACGAAGCGAAACAGCGCATACAATATGCAACATGACGTGACGATAATTTAGCTCATCACTTTTATATACTACTGCGGAGTAAGAGCAGAGTTTTTTTTCTGAGGGGGCCACATCCTGCCCCCACCTCCTTCATTCGTGATGTCACGAATTTTCCCTCCACCGCTGTATAGACTATTGTAGCACTATTCCAAGGCGTTGTGCGAATCGAACCGTTCTGGACATGTGGAGAGGTTCACATCTATCTTTGACTGTGTTGCTCATAAGTTGCTCGTGTTGACCACGAAGTATGTACATACATACATCCGATTGACATGGATGGCTCAAAACACGCAGTGTCTATCGTAGGAAACTTGTACACTTCGGGATGGATAATTCATGTGTAGTCCACTTTCAGAAAATGTGAACCAATCATGTAATTGCGCTACTTGTGTGTGCCTCGTTGCAGTATACCACTAATGTAGTGGTCAGAGGAATATTTACTGCTGTTGAGCAAAATAATTTGAACCTTTAATTCCAGCGAGTGAATTACCCATTTGAGCTTACATATTGCATAATATTCCTAAGGTGCCTTTTTAATTATAAATTCACACAATATAAGCTATGCGTAGGTGTAGTACTACGTGCTCGACTCAACTACAAGTTTATAAAGAGACCAAATTCCATGATCGTGACACTCGCTCTGAGAACGTTTGTTATTTTACATAATATTTTATTGCTCTACCGACAGACGACTCACACTCAATTCGCTGGGTAAATGTTAGCTTTGGGATTAACGATATCCACTTCCACGCAAAATTTTACTGAGCAAATATACGGAAAGTTAAGGGTGGAGTACAGTCACGGTTATTAATGCTAAATAAATGTCTCGTGCTTCACTGTAGGAGTCCAAGAGCAGACCGCAAAATATTTCTGTCATTCTCACTTTGTAACGGTGCACAATTGTGTACGTGCTGATCTTGCATGGCAAATTGATATTCGACGGATGACCTTTATTCTTCTGCCTTAACGATTTTTAGTTAAGTTTAATAGATTAAATATTGCTTAGTAAGCATAACCAAATAGTGGTGTCCTTAATCCAGCGACACAATAAATTTTTGCGTTTTTGTAAACAATTTGCATTAGCGAAAACCGGAGGAATTACAGAAGACGTACATGTATTTGAGCCGTAATTGGAGTTTTGCATACAACTCTAGAGGTAATTATGAGAGTTCACCAACATTACAGAGAATGCATAATACGTCTATGGTTTTAGCTTCTCTTAATGTCATTTGGAGTGAACTTCGTGACTGGTGACAGTGAGAAATTTAATGATGCGTACTTTGTAAAAGCCTTACGTGCAATTTTTCAAACATTGTCGTGCCGTCGTTATTGTCCATTTGGCCTCTACTTGGCTGCCCACACAGTTGTAGAATGTACAGTGTAGAAGGCATTATTTCCATGTGTATAAATAGTTCGCTAACAACCACCAACAAGACTATGGTTGTGGACTCGGGACTCCAAACAAGTCCAGAGGAAGCTATGCAATTATTTGCAAATTTCGGATATACATACACACACGTAACATCTCGTTATCTAAATACAGTAAGTATAGCCGGAATGCGTCGACACAAGAATTGCGGTAGAATTCCTGCAATAAAATGGTATCAACTATTTACCAGACATTCTTCCCTAGAGATATGGATCTTTCTCAGAGGAATATTCACTCCATCTTAACGAAAAGCGAATTCAAATGTATACATTTGAAGCAGGTAAATAGCCAAGCATATTGTAAACCACATTTTGCAACCCATAAGAATGTGATAAATAACAACATAAAACAAAATATTTTTACTTCGTTATGGAATGTTTTATTATTATTAGGTATACAGATAAAGGTATAGCACGAATATAGAGTTGCTGTTGGAATGGTGTGAAAGTATGGAAAATATACGGAAAATATTTCCGTCATAGTATGCTTTAGCTTATACCTACGATAATGAACAATGACATGCACATAATGAGAAGAAAGTGATGATCACCTAATTCGTAACGATCTTTCCCCGTTGACTCGCTTGTCACAATGGATTCACCTTTAGCGCCCTGATCCATTCCTGGATCATGTAGAAGACGGGAAGTACTCAAAATTGTGAAGGAAATGAAAATTAGATTTTGATGTTGCACTTTCTCCTTCCCCGGTCTACTTGAAGCATGGAAAACTAAGCCCTCCTAAAGTGTTCTGATTTGAACCCCGTACGGAAGTAAACGTCACAAATACTTTCAGCTTCACAGCTCTCACCAGCACATTAACATTACAACAGGATGCTGTCATTGGCAGTGGTGAAATTGGTTCGTTTACAGTCTTGTAGAGTCTCACATGTATGGTAATTAACTTGGCACAACACGTGCATATTTTTGGAATAATTGTTTCTTTTTGCTGGAAGCACGAGAAAACAATATCTACACTTACTCCACAAAGCCGCTTTCCTTCTGACTTTCACACACACAAAAACAAGACAACAACAGCAATCCCTTGTCCCCTGTGCTTTCTCTATGTTTTTGTGCAAGTGTTAATACCGAGTGTGATATGTGCACACAACTCTACCGGCAGTATGGTGAAGAGCACACTAATTTGAAAGGAGAGTGAAAATGTTAATATTTTCAAAACAACTGGATAAAAAGCCCAGAGTTTTAGCAGCAAACTGAGAGACGAAGCAAAAATGAAACTGAGAGAGATAGCAAGAGATGAGAATGGAGAAAATGATTGAAATCTCCCGGTCCACAGTGGTGTTCACATATTATTCATCTTCCTTTTTTCCTCTCGGGTGTATTGGCAGCTGGGAAAGCGTGAAGGAGTATGTTACATAGGGAATTGCAAAGGTAAATAATCAATATCTTTCACACATTCATGCTTCATACATTCAAGAGAGTGGATGTGAGAGAGTTGGGAAAGCGAGAGGGATCCACGTCCGACAAAAAAAAACTTTCTCTCTGCTGACGCTTCAACTCACTCGAAAACTTTGCTTTCCCTCGGCTTACACTCGACGAGCGTGGAGAAAGCGAGCGTGTGTGTATGTGTGAAAGCTTTCCCCTCTGCAACACGGAAAACGTTACTCCTGCTGTGCTCCTTGTGCTCACAGGAGACAACAATACTTTGGGCATACACGTAATGCACACGTGAGTATTAGGTACATTCGGTACATATATCCAAGGCCTTTTCGAGACTGTATCATGCCCTCACTTGTTTCCCCTTGTAATGGATATGAGTGGAGTGGGAATATTGGTGTACACACATTTCACGCTTAATTACGCTAATGTACCTAACATCCTCGTTGCGTCAAGCGAGCGAGAAATCTATCACTTTTTGCATTTTCCGAGTAGAAAATGAGCTTTTAAATGCAACCAATACTCAAAGATTCATAGACCCTTCGATTTAAGCGTGTGATTATATCGTATGTAAATTTTATATGATGTAGGAAATGACAAGCGTGTCGATTTGATGAGATGAGTCGAGAAGTAATTATGGTGCAATCTGATATGCTTGCAAAAAAATCCATTATTGCTCCTCATATACAAAATACAACGAGTTTTTACGGTTCCGAATCCCACCGAATTAAACAACAGAAATTAGGGCAAAAATTTTGCACTGTGTATTTTAGGTCGATATACTAAATAAACATACAGTTGTACTTTAATTTATATTAACTTTGCTGATGCTTCTTGACATACAATTGGCTTTATTGCTTCAACTTCAGCATCTATAATCGTTTGAATATTCTGTTGTAAAATGTAAAAATACACATGTAGTACGTGTACTTCGAACTTGACCATGAGCCAGATCATTGCATAGGTATTCGATTTGTATGCTAATGTTAATTTTTAGGACAAGGTGAGACCGGTCATTACTCCAGCTACCTAATTCCACAGAACCAGTTAAGCTTTTGTCACCGCATCTTCAGAATATTTTCACACAAACGTAAGCAACAAGTTCAGTTTAAAAATACCAATGACTTTGCAAATTTTCTGCCAATTTTATGACACTATATCCTTTCACTCTTGTCCCTGCGAGGTTGAGATGCATCACTGAAACCAGACAAAAAAGATGAACCTCGCAAGACAAATGGTAGGAATTAGGGTAAGACGGACGAACTACTTTGTTAAAGCGCCATACAAAATGGTGAACTAATACGATTCTGCAACGAGATGAGAAGCAGAATTTCTAACAAAAATTTGTTGCTCCAAAGTAAATAAAAGTGAGCCATCGTGAAGTTGACGTGAGTCGTGACTTATCCATGATTCTATTAGTCATTTGCTAATTTGTTCATCTGTCATGAAAGCATTCTGACTGTACATTCCACCTTCCCACATCAGTCACACGTACAAAAATAAGAGACGTGCACACATCTCCACGATACCAAGCTACAAACTGGCAGCAACTTCCTTGAGATGTATCTACTCGTAATGGTCGGAGTAATTGTAATGGTTATGCAGTTTGAGAAATACCAGCATTGCCAAAGCGCACACGATCATTATTCTTTTGAGCACGCGAAAAGAAATCACCTCCGCCAACCATGAGTTTTTTTGTAGGGCAGCTTTATTTACAAAATAAAGTTAATGAAAGCTTTGAACTTCACTTACGATTAGAGTACATGGAAGATGTCAGCTCCCGAATCATTATCCTTTCCGAACTTGACGGCATCTTGCCCAATTTTTTTCACCACTCCTGTGCAGATGAGTTGAAATGTGCTTTCCCTCAAGCTTGTTGAAGGAGCTGAAATAATAGCTTTTCCCTTTCTTATATTTTACGTGTCTCACTGTTTTTGGTACGCTCTTTACGGTTGTAAAAGTCGTTGTAATGAGGATCTAACGGAAAGCCGCAGATTTCCACATTAGACTCGCATTAAAGGAGGGGAAAATTCGTACTTTTAATAAGATGGCTGTAATGAGCTAGCTCTTCCGATACTTCACGTTTCCCTGTAATAAAACGCAAGTTTTATGACTGTTGCGTGAGGAATTTCCAGCTGCTAGTTTCAGTCTGTTATTTGATGGGGATAGCAAATCACACAAAGGATCCCGAAAGAGTTGTACTTTGAAAATCGGTTTAAGCAAAATGATGATTTCCGGATTGTGGGCTTCTTCTTGTTGGGATCAGTTATCCCACGTGGCGGTTTCAAATCGCTATGACTTTGGTTGGTATTTACTCTTCACTATTTAAACTTCTGATTAAACGCTGCGTGAGGCGAGTATGAGTACTTTATTTCAGAGTCAGTTTACTTGTATGACTCTTCGTCAAGCGATGTTATGAACTGACTTTTACGCATTCCTTGTTGAACAGGATACGTCGAAGGGAGTTGGTTCTTATCATGTAGAGCATGATAATAATTCCTAGCGATAAGTTATCAATTCTTCGCCACAGTTTCGCTGATATCCGCAAATTCGTTCAACTGAGTACTGACGCCGGGAAGGAAGAAATCGGAATTGCCAAACCTGAAAAAATAGAGTGACAAAGAATTGAATTATTAATTCGCTGTAAATACAGCTCAGAGTTTGAATATTTATTACCGTTGTAAAAAATACCGAGAACCACACCACCTTCAGATAACTTCCATTTATGCTTGTGTAATTGAATGTGCGTAATTAGTATATTTAGGTACGCTGAATGGTGTATTAAGGCGTAAGAACCTACTGGTTATGTAAAACTTACAGTAGGAAAGATACGATGAAATGTTTACGTCAAAGCTTCACTAAATGCATACAATAAAATACAAAGGCTTGTACCAATCCTCAAAACCCCAATAGCGCTGGTGTATCGGAAAAAACACATAAATCTAATGAACGATGAGTTGGCATGTAAGATTGTTATCAGAAGTGGATACGAGAAAACACAATCATTTGTATTAAATACTTCACCTAAAAATCGTCAATTACTATATACGCATCTACAAATACGACCTTCACTCACACCTGTCTACTGCCAGAAACCCTGAAAATGTCTTGCCATTTTAAGTCTCAATTTTTTGAGGAGTTATCAATGAGTATTGAATTAGTTATATTCAAATGGCTTTGCAGCAATCTTAACTCCTTGTCAAACGAGTTTGCACCTATTTAACCAGCCAATTGCAACTGTGAATTCTCCCTTCACTTATTTTGCATACTCCATCCTTCTTCATTACTGAAAAAATTCTAATATTTTTTTGGCCTCGTTGTATGCCACCACGACACGAAACAGCCACACCACTACTAGGTTTCCAACAATTATTTTCCTCTACATTATTTTTTCAGAAACAAACTAATGAGTCTGTATCGCTCCATTTAGCAGCGAATTGCGATCGTGAGATAGTTATTTTTACTGTTATTAAGAGGGCAAATTTTGTCTGTTGAGTGAAAGGTTACAACATCGAATGTCCAGCAGGGTCTCTAGAATTTTACGATTATTTTTTGTCTAGCAGCCGTACAGCAAAAAAAGTTGTAAAAGTTTCTAGAGTTTGTTCAATTTCAGCTGTGTATATGCAACCATTTTTTTCTCGCCTTATTCACATCATAGATATTGCCATATCTGCATTCATCTTATCAGAACTCACTTCGACTTGTCTAGAAAAGCAAAGTTATCACATCACCAAGAGACAGTCCAGGTGGCAGCCCCCGTGGAAAGCAATATGTCTAGAAGAGAACATGTTGTCGTGTTCGTTATGGTGGTGTCAGTTGACTCCGTTTTCCCTTCAAAATCTCAAGGTTTTTTACGTTTTAGAATGACAAGGCTTAGAAAAAAGTTGACTCTGGAGGTGAAGAGAGTGAGTGTGAGTTCTTGATAAAAAAGGACTGTCAATTTAATTCCTTGTCGCTGCCTCCTGGTTCAATAATTGAATGTAAGGCGATGACGTGTCTTTCACCCGACGAATAAAAATGTTAATTCATTGCTTAGTAGCTTGGAGAAATGCAAGAACGATATCGCCGGCCTACCGCATGAACCATTGCAATAGATTTTGTATGAAGGAACTAAACATAAATTTTTACCATGATATACCGATTACATATATCGATCGGTATAGTCGTATTTAATATACTCGCCCACTCATGCATGAGCAAATGAAGTGTTTAAAACACTGATTAGAATGAGTGGAGGAAATCAAAAATTATTTTTGTCCGTCGAACTTCGTTCTAGAAGAGCTTAAAGTAGCAATTATTTATGACTCAGCTATTAACTTTATGTACAGATTGGAGACTAGGTATTGAGGGTTTATTTTACATGCAATTTTATTGAAACCGTTAAACGTTAAACCTATCAATGCTTATATTGTTTTCTGCAAATAACAACCCTACACGTAGCAGTCATTGATAAAGGGTTACAGACATATTGTGTCATCTTCATTATATTTTTATGGATAGCTATAGCTATGCACTATACTAAATTCATTGTCCTAATACATTTTTTCATTGTTTGTGAGTCAATGCCATTACTTTTATAGCACTGAATGACTCCTTGAGTAATAGTCAATTTATAAAATTTCACAAACAAAACCTGATTTGAAATTTAAATTGAGTTGGTTGAACGCAAACAGATAGACAAGCTATCAAAAGTGTTCTGATTTGAACTTTTTGTGCAGTACAAGTGGTTGTGTATTTACTTAGAAAAAAAGGTTTCAATAGCTCCAACAAGCCCTATTATTGCATCGAGACGGTGTACAAAACGTAAATTTACGTACCTATCCATTACCGAATCGTTACTACACGAAGTAATGACCGTTGGCATTGGCAGTTAACCAAAAACGAAGTGGAATTGACTTTGATTAAAAGTTGTCACTGCTTTAGTCAAAACTAGACTGCTCGGAAAGTATTCCCGAGGTAAATATTTTCATGTGCGTGCACATTAAAAATTTTATTTCGTTATACAAGATTAAGCAATAAAATACAATTTTTCTGCTATATAACCAAGGACGTTACGTAATTTTTTCTGGTGGTGAGTGGTGACTACGCGCACCAAAGTAAAATTCATCGACAACTCTACAGGTAGTATGATGTGCGTTGCTCAAATATTGTCAACTCCAGAAAAGTTATGTATTTTTTAAATTCCCGTTGTGACTCCCACTACTGTAAATACTGATATATTTGTTTGCTTGCTGTTTTCACCTCCTTATGTGGAGAAAGAAGAACGCAGATATATGAGGTGTCCTGCAGAGTAGGACAACGAGTTGTCTAGTGTCTGTTGGGAATAGAGAGTTATATACGTATACTATCAACTACCGACCTGATATTTTGCAATGGAAACATACAAAATTCATGTTGCGTATCAATAATGCATCAAAAATTTAAGTGGAAAACGGCAAGCAAACATTTCTGTAAGCTTTAGCTCTATATCGACCTTCCTGTAATCTATACGAGTGTCACAATCCTTTCCAAGGATTGTCGAGATTTTTCCAATACAATTCAATCCTTTGGGACATGTAAATGTTTATGTTTTGTCTAACCGAGTTAAATTTGAATTTGAATAACTTACGTAAGACCCGAAAGTGTGTAGTACACATTTTATTCGGCTGAATGCCACAGGTCGTAGATATATACACACACGTTAAGAATTTTGAAAATCACAATTTACACTCATGTTGAAGTCACAATTCTATCTCTGAAAACATTGAAAATACACTCGAAACAAGAAAAAATGCACTTGAAAATATAAACTTTAGAAACTTACTGTGATTGCTGCTTGGTGTGCCGACTGAGAATTTTTCAACGAAGAAATTTAGAATTTTTTATTTGTAACCTTCTAAACTTTAATTTTTAAGAAAGTTTGATGTTTTTTCTGACAGTATTAATGACAGTAATCTACAGCATAGTCACGTTTGTCGTTTCGCTATGAACACTTGACTTATTTGATCTTCAACTCTCCATGTTTGCAAATGATCTCCACATCCCCTGCTTTCACCCACGCGTATCGCGAACAAACGATAAACTAAAGACGGCACAGATTACAAATCCTCTGATTCACAAACACTAATTTGTCTCTATCCACACTTGCCATCAAGCGTTCATCCAGCCATTTAGCAACGATAGCAAAGTGCAATGAAATGATTTGCCAGCAGCGGAAGATCAAACGTGCTGATAAAATTTTTACCCGTCAAGTGTCACTTAAGCTAAACACTGGCGGATATCGGATGCCAGGAAAAGTTGAGAGTTTAATATGGTTCAGCCAATTCCTTCACTTCTCTCTGCAACGCAACTCTAACAAACTCCTTTGAGATCTGAGATATAAACATTCTGAGGTGTGATTTCTAAACACCAAAGCCTACTGACTAGATCACTCTAGTTTTGAAACGACTGTTTTACTTTCGGTAATGAGAAAATATTACTCTTGGATGCTCTAACAACTACGTTACAAATATGGCACGTATCGTGACGCGAGACTCTCAGACGTAATAGCGTAATATAGATTTTAAAATTTTTGTCTGCAGACAGAGACGCTTCATCTAATACTACATCATTTTGAGAAGTTGAGCACATCTCCACGTATATCTATTCTGCTTTGGTTTCCCCCTCAGTTTCCCTCACAATTTGCATACATCTCTCTCATTCATTCGGAATGGATTTTCTTTTGTATCTGTTTCTTCACGAAATTGCAACAAGCGTACCACCCTAAATCCGAGAACTTTGCCAATCCATCTCTTCACTCTTGTTTAGGTTTAAGCACATGGAAAACTGCAAGAAAAGTCTTGAACTTGCTCTGAAAAAATCCTATACACACGTTTTTTGTCGAGCATCTTATCCAAATATACGTTCTACCGATTTTGCATCCTTTCCCATCGCTTTTTGTATACCTTCTCAAAGATTTGCCAAAGCTAACAAAAAAAGACGTACACACGCCCATTGCATAAACATGACATGTTTAGAAACACACATGAGACTCAAGCTGTCCTTTTACACTTCCAACTCTCTTGTCTAATCTCTCTCACGGAAAACGGAAAACAGATTGCGAAAGATTTATATGCTTCAAAATAATTCAGAAGAGACACAGGCGAAGAGATAGTGTAGGAACATGTTAAAAGGTAAAAAAAGAAGCTATGTGAGAGTACAAAGGAAGGCCTCAAGCTATTAACAAAGAGATGAGAGAAAAGAACAGAGGAGCACTTCCAAGCTGTTACTCAAGTGTGGAGTTCCTCCACACACGTCACACTTTATATACTTTTGCAGCAAATACACTAACGTCACCCTCCTAAACTTTTGTGAGAGTAATGAGCTGTTTCCAAGTGGAAGCGAAGCGAAAAAATGAGACAAATTAACCGAGAAGTAGAGTGTGATGTCTATAAAAAATTAGAAGAGTGAGACCCAACTCATTTCTCTCGTCGCTGTGCTCCTCGCAAAGATTTCTCTGTGGCTTTGTATATGATTGTCTTTTCGTGGCATCTACGACCGTTATAAAGCACACAAACATGTGAGCACATAATATTACGTTGAAAGATATTTATGTACTTAGGTATATACCTAACCTTTTTTCTGCTAGAGTGTTTACGGAAGGATGAAAAGCAGAAAAAAACTTAGAAAGTGTTTAGCTCGCAATAAAAGCGTCACTTTTTCGTACTTCATGCAGAGCATGAAAGGACCTCTAGAAGCACCTCTTCCTTGACATGATATTTGAGACGGAAAGTTGAAAAGGCAAGAAAAACTCACCTGAAGTAGAGGACGACTGAGGAGCTTCTCGGTGTGATTAGAAATCTCAAGGGAAACCCTTCACGCCTTCACCTTATCCCTTGCGATGTTTCTTCTGTTTGATTCACAAACTTTGCAAACTTATGATCGTGAAGAGGTATTCCAGTTTTATAAGCATGCACTATTGTGGAGGTGGTGGAGTGTCCAAACTTTGTGTGTCTCCAGGCTCTTTAAAAATTGTCCAATTTTTTCGCAACTTTATTTACCACTTTTCCAGAGTAGTTATCTCAGCTCCTTACGATTTCTTTGTGTCTTCTCCAAGAGAAAGAGCGGGTGAGTATGTGGAGAGGAAAAAGTTTAAAGAAAAAAAACGAGTCTAAAAGAGGAATCTCTTTAAAACAATCCCGTTGGCTTGTGTCACTTCGCCTTGTGTGTGTGTGTGTGACGATGATACAGATCTGAGCCAGACTCCGGAGAACTCCGTCCGTCCGTCTGTCACTTTGTTTATGACTTGGGAAAGATTACACTACAGAGATCCTCTTTCTCTTAGTCTCTCTCAGTTCCTTTCTCTTACTCTCTCTGCATTATATTCTTCCGCTCTCCTTTCCCAGTGTAAATAGTCTGTATCATTATGTATTGTATTGTACCATTCCATTATAAAGACAATTTTGTGGTTGAAGAACAGCCCAAAATGGGGGATGGACGGACATGGTTGGATTTTCGGTTTGGCTGGCTTTCTCTCCGCTTTCTCCTTTTCCCACTTTCGCACTCTCTTTCTCCCTAGTTCATTTTTAGTATGCGTGAGTGTGTGTAGTGTGTGTGATGTTTGCAAGCGATCCTCCTACAAAGATAGAGGATGGAGAACGAGTTTTTTTTTCGCTGGAAAGACGAAAACAAAGAAAGTCTCACAGATTTTCTTCTCCACACTGTAGGAGTGAGTAAAGTGAAGCCAAAAAGAACAATATATAAAAGGGAGAGAGAAGCATTAACCATTACGTCTCCTCTTCACTCACTTCACTTAACCTCATAGTTCTTCTCGATTTTGAACAGTTCACTAGCTCGCAAAGGATAATATTAGTGTAAAGGATAGCAGCTGCTCTACTTCAGCTTTATTTTTTTTGGCTGGAGTGAATCCTGCATAATATCAAAACTGACAGCATACCACATATATCCCCAGTCTCAACTCTTACACCCGCCGAATTAGTAGGATATATTGTGGTACGCTAGAATAAGCGGAATGAAAAGGGAGTACGGCAATAAGTAAAAACTACTCGTACATACATAGAACTAACGTCTGTAAATATACAAAGGGAAAAGTACACTTTCTAAACTTTCTACTCTATGATTTATCCAGTAGCCACTCTCCACTCTTTCACTCACTCGAGTTTTGAAACCGTTTTTGCAATATATGAACATACAAGGAGAGTATATATTGTCATGAATATGTTATTTAGAATATTGATTATGATTAGCGATTCAACCATGTCTAATTCATTGAATACCACTGAGAAAGGAGAATCCTTGTGTGTATCCTGGACATTCCGCTCAATGAAAGAAAGTACTGCGGGATTTATATGTATATATTAGATGATGGTTTTGTGGCTTTTATCTTAATAAATGAACCTTTCTCTCTCTTCCTTTATCCAAGAGAAGGAAATGGTTGATCATGGAGGCAGACAGGGAGCTTGAGCTGCGTTTTTCTATAGAGCAGAAATGAAAGAACGCTTACTACATATTCGGTGTATGCTCAAATTCGAAATTCTCTTTGTATCCCGAAAAGCGCAGAAATCGTGGGTTCACTCCGCTCTCTCGTTGTTGACGTTGATGGAGAAGTTTGGTGTTTAACTTTTTATACTGAAACGCTCAGCAACTTATCAATGTTGCGCGTTGCACACCACTAATCACTCGCGTCGTCCTCTCGGTTATGTGGGGGTTAGTGAAGTACAATTCAAAATACATAACTCTGCTAAGTAGCCGATGGTTTCAGAGTTGAGACACACTTTGAAATTATGAGAGTGCTATGTGCTAAATAATATTGTAGCACAACGGTTCTCAAGGTTCTGTAGGAAAGGCTTGTATTTAAAGTGAGAGAGTGAAGCAAACCATGTTTCTTGAAATTGACAATAATTTCCCGTAACCACAAAGTTGATGTTTTATGCAGTATTTGTATAAGCACTAGAGAGTTTGCTTTGGTCTCCCAAAGATTATGAATTCCTTATTATTGAGTCAGGGACGGCTTGCGAAATATGCACAAAGGAAACGAGATTTTTGCTCGTCCTCTTCATCGCAGACATGGAGAAACAGTTTTGTGTGATATTTAAGGCCTAATTTCATTCGCATAGGGAAGGTTACACACATCTCGTATTTCTGCTGATGACGTGATGAGCACCAGTTCGGTTCGTTTTATTTGTAATGTAGATCCATAAATGGTCTCATTAATGTAAAATATGAAACCGAAAAATGGCCGATTGGGACTGAAACGAGGAATCAGCCGTATTTTATATATGGTGCAGAAGCAAAAAGTAATACATACATAAATTGATAAAATCTATAATACTTGCAAGTAGGCCGAGCGCAGTGAATTTGGGGGAAAATCCAGAAATCAGTAGTTAAGCACTAAGAGTGGAATCAATAATTTTATGATCGTTGAAGGGTAAAGTTGATGATACGTACTTTATATTCTAGTACGGATACGTATGTACTTATATATGGTTTTGGCCTAGTATTGGTAATCACCTTCATATATCATGGTTATAAACATGCATGTGTTCAAATGTACTGACGACGTCTGTCAGTCTGTCCTACTCAATTCGATGAGAAATTTATGAATATTGTAAATTTGATTAATGGTCATTTTGTTGCCCGAGTTGGCCAACGGTTTTCTAACTACAACCGATGATTGAAAAATTTCCTCGGTGTGGCATGTTGTGACATTCCACCTGCGTTGATGCTAAATGAGAATATAATGCGATATGAAGCGAAGTCACTAAAAGCTTAAACATTATATTATAATATGTGTCATTATATGAGATGCCATGTTATATACCATTTCTACCAGACAACAAAGAAAAATATATTGTTTTCCAACTGATGAATTTTAGTTATAATTTAGTAACGTGTTAATGTTTAATTAACGATGTGACGATATCATCCCTTCGGAAGTTTTCTGTAGCATTTGCTAAGGGTTCATTTCAGTATCGCTTTAGTCAGTTCCATTAGTGCTTCATATTTGCTGAAATAATGCATAATGTGATATGTGATACGGACGGACGGTCTTGAGTTTCGAGTTTCTATCTTTGTAGCTTCTTCAAACTCAGCGGATACAAAACCGACAACTTCACTTACTTATTAATAATCAGCGAGTCAAGCCTATCCCGACAACAATTTGCTAAATTGAAATCATAGAATATTGAAAATACTCCAAGTTCAGGATAGGAGTCCTCTCTTGCCATGTAAATACACGTCAACATTAAACGAAGCACAAATTTTGTATAGTAAACTATAACCGTCGAAAAATACTTAATATTTCAAAGGTCCATGGACGTTGTTTGATTTACAACAGTAGCAAATCTTTTAAATGGCACATTTTTGGTGTATTATACATAATATTATGTATGTATTGAGATGAACTGCATTTCGCACAGCATGCAGCACTCCAAAAAAGTTTGTGGATCAAAGCTATATTTTACCACATGTCATGCAAGCTGACATCAACGTAAGCGTTTTTCTTTGTTCACTAATGACCTCCCATTTTAAACTCAGGGTTTATTGGAACGAAGATGTTGAAACAGAAGCTGACTCAGATTATCTCGATTACTGCAAGTCTTTCGAATGCGTAGCCAATGAACATGGCAAAGAAGACACAGTGTGTACACATGAAAGCTAAACCATTTTAAACAGCGCGCAGAGACTCGACCTTTTATTACATGAATCAATTTTCGTCGTCGACAAAGGGGCGCGTGTGTGCGAGCGTTATTACCTAATATGTATGCTCATTTATAAACCTTCGTAAACTCTGCAAAATGTGCTACTGGCAGAGTTGATTCAGTCAGTTAGCAAAAAATCCGGGTTGTTAATTTTCAGCTAAATCATTTTTATAAAAATTTATTCTGAAGTCAAGTATGGTTTTTCATAGCAATTTAAGTTGTACGCAATTGTATATAGGTTCGTCTGATTTTTTACTGGGCTCACATATCTCGCGTTAGTTTCAATTTGTAGGTAAGGGATGCAACCACACGTAATAAAATGCACTGCTTAAAGGATCATTGTAGTTAGGAGAAAGTTTGCAATTGATTTGTATGATTTTGCTCATTTGTATGATTTGAGCAATTAGAATGAGCGAAGATGCACAGACTTCTTTCCCATGTCAGTCGTTATGAGCTTATGACCAAAATGTATTACTTTGTACCACATAACAATTCTGGATTGTGTGCAACTCAAAACATGATACCTTTCGCACCGGCAAAACAAGCATGTATGAATCAATGTATCCACTACAGTTTTAAGCTTATTCTCCGACTCACCAAAAGAGTTCTGATCTCACTATACTCACAAAGGGAGCAAACAAAAGCCTCCCAGCTGCTGGCTCAGCTGTTACAGTATCGAAACTTGTTAAAAAATCAGTTACAACGAACAGCGTTTTTTATTTAAACCTAACTTTCATATATACAATTGTGTATATATTTCATACATAACAAAGGCATTAATATTACAAGGCATTCTTTTATTACTCTGTGGTTTAAAGGAGCAAATCAAAGCTAAACAATTACGTTATAGATACATATACGTGCTACACAATAGGTCTGAGTTACGATCAATTTTTTCGGTCGTGATCTCTGTAGTGTGCAAATATATGTAAGTAACAAGTTCCATTTTGAGCTCTCTTATTTGTCTTTATTATCAAATGCAATAAACTGCCAATTGTTTAAAGTTACAATAGTTTAGCATGTGGGGAATTCAAAGTTCAGAAGGCGACCTCATTGTGGTTTTGGTGTGCGGTACGATCAGTACAAGATTGCAGCTAGTTTTGTGCAATTCATAGCAACTAGTGAGACAGGTTTTTGGGGCTCCCCTTCTATCCTTTTGAAATCATCATTTGCACATTTTACCTGCACAGTGCTGCACACGCACACATTCACATCGAATTGACTGGGAGAGCTAGCGTAATTGGAGTATATACATTCAAAAGTTTTTAAATCTTCTACACGCACATACTCTTGCTGACGAGTTTTCTAGAAAATGAAGGTGAGTGAATACACGTTATGTATTGTTAAATTTGACATACTAATGCATAAGATCGTAGAGATGAGATTTCGAGAACTGTTTTACATTCTCCTTTATTTGTGACGCACGGGTACTGCGAAGTGCATGTCTGCAGTTGTGCTCGATATGTAGTTGTACATAGTAAAATCTAGTGTGAAATTGAGTTTCTTTGAGGTATTTACAGGATCTTCTAAGCCTACAGCGTACCATACAGTATGTGCATTTCCTACAAAAATAAGTGATAATAGAAAAATGATGTGATAATTTGCACACAAGCTTTCTCTGCTATCGTGTTAAAAGTTAATACAAGTCGAGTTTTTCATAGGGAGTGCCTTTTCAGTGGTATTTACTACACGTTTTGACACATTTGCTAAGAGTTATCTTCCGTTTTTGAACAGACTCTGTTCTCCGATAGGAACATATTTGCAAATAAACGAGATGTACTGAAACGGTGCAAGAAAAGTTAATTTTATACGGCTGAAAATATCGAGATTTCGTTCATGAAATGAGTGATTGATCTACTTGAAAATTTGATCAAAAAGACGGACGCAGTGGACAATTAAATTGGACTTTACAGGGTGCAAACGTGAGTGGTTCAATTGCTATTTTGGCAGATTGATTGCGAATCGATTTTAATAACTTGTAAGCATTATTGAGTACTTCGATAACGTATTTATAGCCCGTTGTATTGTCAAAGAGTCTCTAATCAACGATATATCCTTACTCAGGTAAAGTATTGATTATGATTACACGTGCGTATTTTCCCTGATGATGGGTGGCACCTGTTGCGATACGTGATCTCTCATACCGAAAGATTTTGGCACACGTGCATTTATGCAAGTCTTTACCGAACATTGGACATTGTTTTGTTGCCTATCTCTGGAATGCGTAACATTTGCATGCTATGCAGGGAAAACAAGGTGCTTGGTTTCGTGTTACGTAGTTTTATGAGTACAGGGCATTTACGTTGACCTTTTTTTTAATAAGGTTAGGAATGTGATATAATACCTCAATGTAACAAACGTCACTAAAACTTTTTATTGTCACCATTACATTGACAGTGCTACCAGCACTTCCTATTCCTGTCGAAACAATGCAGTATTTGATATTTCTTTGTTTATTGCAAGCTTAATTAGAGGACATTTTCCTTCATAAATGCAGTTTAGGTATAAATATGTCTTGGCGTTGTTGGCTTGTAAATGGTTGGTTTTTGGAGTTACGTCGATCTCTTTGATGCAATTCCACTTCTTGTCGTAAACAGAAATGCACTTTGCTATTTTACATTCCACTTTTCAATTAATTAGTTTTGCCTCAATCCGTCATATCCAATACAACACCCCGACATTATATTCATGGAGAGACGACGCCATGTCAATGCCATCGCGTGAGATCGCACTTTTACTACTCCACCCAAAAAATCCCAACCCTTCATTCAAATTCTGATAAGATAGCATTCATATATAGTGTTATTGAGAACTTTTCGCTGGAGATACAACATTATTATTAGGTCACTCCAATTGATGCATTTAATAATTAAAAGACATGAACTTTACTGTGTAAGCTATGGCAAAGATGTTGACCATTCCAAATTCTTTGAAAATAAAGAACATGTTGTCAGCTTATTTACAAACACACCAACCACAGCCACCGTACTAAATCACCAAGCAATGCTAATTATCGTTAAGACGGTATGAATCACTTTTTCCACGAGTAAGTGATAATAAATACGCAACGTGACGTCTGCTCCCAGATAATGATATATTTGCACTGTTTTACTGGCAGTCACGAATGGTTTTTATCAGTTGAGGAAGGGCAATCGACACAAGCTACGCTTTGTATACTGTCTGAACCACAAATGATTCATTCAGTGTTGTCTCAGCTTCGTAACGCAGAACGTTATATTAGGAAGTGATTGATATTTTTTTGTGGCTAGGAAGAAAACGGAAGATAGAAATCAGCAATAAACACAGTGAAGATTAGCTACCGGAGCAAAGCTTCCCTGCAATTTACAACTTTACAACTTATTGCAATTCTGGTGTGGATCCCGACAAACTTGTAATATGAGTGACGGTCCCATTAAATTCATCGAATTTGACGAAGAATTTCATCATTGCCCCAATGCGGACATTGCAGCTTGTGAATACTGTAAACTCATCAATACATTTGCCCTTATCAGTCGCACCTTCCGCTTGCGGTACGTTTTACAGTTATACAATGCCAATTTCCAGTTTTAAGTAACGAACGAAAAAAAGGATTGAATTTTGAATTTTTATATAGGAATAATGCGGAATGTCTGAAGTTGGTGGAGGATTGCCAATATTACGTCCGTGGGATGCGGACTGCGGTGGATAAGCTTACCCCGCATTTAGCGAAATTCGACTTTGACGAACTTGTCCATGCAAATGGCTACCGTACCTTTGTTTTTCTCGCTCATTGTGGAGTTCAAAAATGCCTGTATTTGGCAGAAGAAATTAACGACTGCAGCCGAATATACTCACCGTCTAGTCATCCGATACTGCATGAGTATGTCAGTCATTTATGCAACCAATTTTATTACTCGTGACGTGCACAAAGCACTTCAATTAAACTGTAATTGCACATTTGCAGAAAGCTTGTCGATTGGAACAGAATTTTCCGATTGATGCTGGTCGTGTTGATGTGCCTCAATGACTTTGTCCAAAGCTCAACCAATGATTCACTATTTTCGTCAAATCGGGAAAGTTTGGACAAGCTGCTGTCCATGTCAAAAGAGCGTGTCAACGTGGTTGGATTCCAGGGGCGACTGCTTGGCTTTCAGGTAGTGATATGATTGCTATGTGGCAGATTTCCTGGATTACTCGATTTAGCGTTCTTTCATGTGGCCTGCATTTGTACACTTTATATACAATTCGTACACCACTAATACAAATGTCAGGTATCTAAACATTGCTGTTGTAAATAATCTTCACTGTAGTTCTGCAAATCGGTGAGAGGTCCACTCAGTGTTGTAGGATGTTTGATGGCAGCATTTTCCAAAGTCTTCAATACCAACAGCATTTTCAAGCACACAATTATTTCGCCTACCGACTGTAAGTGAATCAAACTGCTTCACCATATTACATAAATGTGTTAACAAAAATCATATTCACGACAAATATGCGTTATATTTGCAGTCGTATATTATTGGCGTAACCCTAAGGAAAGAGCAGAACGAATAGCTGAGATGTGTCTCGGCGATCCGCTCACGTTCTTCAAGGAGTTTTGGTTGGTCCAAGAGAAAGGTACGAAATAATTAAACTCTCCCGAATTCTCCTGCGTATTTATTTATTACTTCTCAGACAAGCATTGTCATTCCTGTCTACTTTTTTCACAGGATTGGTTCGGATTGTGTCCAACTGCGTTGGGGAGCCTTGTCAATCAAACCTTGAAGTATCCATTCCTCCAATGAAGCTGACCGTTGAAACTTTATCAAAGAAGAGGATCACAATACTACCTCCAAACGAGTATATAGGAAAGCGTCCCATTATGCTTCGTCTAGTAACTCACAAATTACTCCAGGGAGCTATAGGGAGCGGATCTTCGTCTCGAACGCAAGAAATGTCCAACACATTGATTATTCATTGCCACGGCGGAGGATTTGTGGCACAGAGCAGTAACTCGCACTTGGTCTACTTGAAGTCGTGGGCGAAAAGTGCTGGCGCTCCAATCGTGTCTGTGGGTGAGGATTTAATTACAGCCAGTGTAATACAGTTAAAATATGAACGATTATTAAAAGCAACGTGTTTTTACCCAAGCTGTATAGCAAGAAACCGCGCACGAATTAGTCGCATACATTACGTGCAGTACTCGTACATAACCCTTCGCGCGTCCGTTTATGTATAATTGATTTACTACGTAGGCCATGTTCGCTACACTTTTTCATTTTACATTAATTCTTTTTCCTAGATTACTCCCTTGCGCCGGAGGCTCCATATCCGAGAGCTATGCATGAAACGTTTTATGCTTATCTTTGGGCCATTCAGAACGCGCATATTTTGGGAAGCACAGCGGAGAAAATCATAGTTGCTGGAGATTCTGCCGGTGGTTTATTACTCACTGGGGTTATCTTGTTGTGTATCGAGCTCAATGTTAGAGTTCCGGATGCAGCACTGCTGGCCTACACTCCGCAATTACTGGAACCTTCAATTTCTCCAGCTAGGCTCCTAAGTCTTTGTGATCCGCTTATTCCATATCCAGCTCTAGCAGCTTGTCTGGGAGGTATATAGTATTTGTAGAATTTTCAATAATCTTTGTGCGTTTGGAAAAATTAATGAATGATGACTAAACTGTTTTGGATGTTTCAGCATACTTGGGAAAATCATCGGAACCCATCACAGCCAATCTACCCGGTGCCTTTGTTGAAGGACCTTGGGAACCTGAAATAGAAAATGTGGAAAATTGCTCCAGGAAATTTATGACCGTGACTCTGGACGAGTTAAGTGGAGTGAACATTCCTCACGATGATTGGCATTTGTCTCCTTTAATTGCCCCAGACGTTTTACTTAGCAAATTTCCACAAACAGCTTTAGTGGTACGTATAAATACACCTGCATAATTTCTGAAAAGGAAGTTGCTTGTAAATGACTGTAACACGTCAACGTGTGTTACTTTTCAGACATCGAATTTAGACCCGTGCATGGACGACTGCGTAGAGTTTGCCAAACGTCTTCGAGATGCAGGAGTGCCCACAACGCTTGACGTAGTAAACTCGGTGCCTCATGGATTCTTAAATTTTGGAAAGGTAGGTCACAGAATAAAGTAAAGTTACCTAATAAGCATTATATAATTTCATGTGCTATATATTACATAAAACCAAATCCTTTGCTCAATAGATAAGTGAAGAATGCTACCAGGGAATTGAACGCTGCTCTCGGAGGTTAAAAGAATTTTTAAAATAACGGCAAGCTATTTAACTATCGCTACCATTTACTATTACGATGCATGTATTCCTGGACATATGCTACTGGCTCTTATATTTTTCACTGTTTGATATTATGCAATTTGTACTTACACACAAAGGACCCGAGTGTAATTTTATAAGATGGACAAATAAAACACAATGACTCTCAATGCAACTTTATTGTACTTGTTATGTTATTGTTTAACTACATGAATATTGTATCAAACAAAAATCTCTCAAGTAATAGTTTGGTTGATTGCACTGAAGTCATAAACTGGAATTCATAGAGCTAAATTCATGGATAACTTTCCCCAAAAACAGATCTCAAGTATTATCAGCAGCGAACCAGTCTTATCAGTTTGATTGAGATTCGTCTCTAAAGCGCTTTAGATTAGAAAATTTTGGTCGTCTTTAACGGTTGACATCATCTCCATTTTCTATTCCCATTCCCTAAAACTGTTGCATAATGTTAGCATGCAAATGCATTGTTATTACTTCAATCAGAATTTGCCAGCGCAGCCCATTATGCACAGCACTGCTTCAACAGGTTTCGGTTGAGGCATGTTGGAACTATATGTCGAGAAGCATCGTTCACAGAAAATTAAACATTTTTTACCAACTCGGTGCATGACCAATGATGAGTTATGCATTACCATGCATTACCTCATGAGGTTGTCTTAATTTTTTTGACCTACTGTCTCGGAGATGTTCACAGAGTTTCTCCGCAAACAAACCTTATTAAACCAATCGCATAAACCCAATGGAATTCCAGAAAACCATTGGAATGTTATCGCCACAATAATCATGGACAGACATGCAAAAACAGAAAATTCGAACACTGGAATACCAAATCAGTACTCCAGTTGATCTAATGAGCATTCGGCATATTCTGTGATGACACGCAGATTTTTAAAAGCACCATACACAGCAAAACATATTTTTTAGTTTTGTAAATTTGTCCCTACGTCGTATACACAAAACCTACGTGTGAGAGTTGAGACATTTGCCTAAATTAACATGAAAATTTCCATGTACGTCTTAGCTTCATGGAAATGTTTCTAATCTACGTGGTGGTAATTACATATCTTTCAATGCCTATCTACGCTACGCCTGGTTGATAAAAGACAACGCGATAGTAAACTTTTACTTTTTGATGTGACACACTATCAAAGTCTGGTGTTGGTTGGTGTTACACTTCTATGCACTTCGTATTGCCTGCAAATGTGCTTCCATTCGCCGGCTCGGCTCTCCTCCAAGTTCCAACTCATTCTGTGCGATATTGTTCGTGCAATACCATGCCGCAACTTTGAGACAAGCAAGTTACAAATGCCCGGCTTTGGGTGCACGTACAGCTAGAAAGTGGGGCTTTGCGTTTCGGTATTCGGCAACTGCAAACCTTTCCTAGAAGTCCTAGATCGATAAATTCACAGGCTGACTTCACATGTGCAGAAATTGCAACAGATTTTCAGCCACACTTCCGCCGGTCACATACGGCGCAATTCCAATACTGAATTGTGCAAATGTGTGAGACCACTTTGTGTGCTGTCTTCGGGATTGACACACGTCATTCAGTCAAACTATATAAGCGTAGACGTCTCTAGTGCCAATTGTGGTCTTCACTGATCCCACTTGATTGACAGTTTTTGGCTTCAATTTTAATCCTACGTTTCTCCACGAAACATCGTGTCTTTATCAAAGTGAAAGTGTGAAAGCACTATACAGTTTGTCTTAATTCCTATAACTTGAATTGTGAACGTCTGGCTTTGCCATTAACCTAGAGCCTAAGATTCAACAATTTAAATCAAGCATATAGTACTTACTAGTGGTGCGTAAAACTCACCGGTTATCCTTTCAGCAAGCTGTGGTGTGTCATCTTGACATAATCACATTCTAAAGGTATGAATGTGCCTCTATAGACGTTATATGTGATGTGAAAGAATTCCGAAAAATTGAGCTTAAAACATTATGTAACTGTATAAACTAAAACCACAAAGCAGACATATCCAGATCAACACAGTTGCAAAAAATCATTAATCTTCTATAGCTTAAGCATTTTATGTGATTCATTAGTCTGTTTTAAAAAATCTACTGTAGGAATGCATCAATTACATCCAGCTTCTTAAACCTGGTCGTTGCTGTCGCTTTCCACGTATTATGCATATGCATAATATATGCTTAAAACAGTTACGATAAGTCTTCATTCGTTAGTTTTCTAAAGTTTCAAAGCACATCGAATTATATGAAAGGCAGCTCCTCAATGTCAAAATCTCTTGCCCTTTGACTGGTTTAATAATTTAATTTTACGAAATTAAATTAGATAATCATGTTACTCCTAAAGTTCAAGTTTTCTGAACTTAACCTCAATTCTCATTTTTCTATAATATATACAAAATAATTTCTGGTCTCTACACTATAATAAATTTAAGCAATCAAATGGTGCATAGTCTTAGGAATAAAAGGGTAGAACAGTTGAAACAGTTGAAAGTTACTTCTGTCTCAAATGCTCAAAAGCACGAAACGATGATCCCACAGTTCGGAATGTGTGCATATTAAGTACAATTACGACCTTTTTACTGGCTGACCTTGGCCTGTCTGTTCCATGGGATTATGTTTGCACCATTTTATTACGAAGGCTTAGTCATATTCTGTGCCACCACTGACTCCACGTTTGTGTTTTTCTCATCCCATTGCAAATGAATGTAGCACAGTTTAATCTCCAAACAATGTGCATGCGCGTTGCGTAAGCATGAGAATTCAGTATATCGGTCGGATGTGCAAACGCAAACTGTGGTTGTTGCGCTCATATCCACACATTCCGACTTGTGTGAGACAGATATCGGTGAAACACGTCAGAGGTACACATTTTATGTTAAGCACAACTTTAAATGGGGTTCGCTACAATCGTTCGAAGGTCTGCGTAGTGTGCTTAACACTCCAGGCATGTCTTCATCTGCAAAGCATGCGTGTGTGGCAGGTTTCCGCGGTGGGATGGGCACACAACTTGTCCTGTGGTTGGTGTGTGTCTCTGATTACCGATGATTCGAGATGAGGACTTTTTTTATATGAAAACTGTGCACGTAAAAAGATGTACCACATTTTGCATAACCAATTGCATGGTCGTACTGCGTACAATACATAGTTTCATTTTATGGCGTGAGTTTGTTGTAAGCGTCATCATTCCTCAGGTTTCGCTTGTTATGCGCATTCCATTCCTGCGAAGCACATGTATTGCTGCAGTAGGTGGAATTTTTGTCAGAATTTCAATCACATCTGCGCACCTTGCTGAATTTTACGTTAGCGGTTTCTGTTTTTCAAGTGACCACCGATTTAGTAACTAATTTTGACAATGAATTTCAGTAGACTAACTATGAATCCGCCTGTAATCACGGCGGTCAATGGGACTGTCAATGGGACGCCATCGTTGGACATTCCAGAGGATTTTGTGAGACCTGATTTGCCAAGCAAATGTAAATGGCACAAAACTGCGTCGACCGAGTCGTCGCCACATACAAAGGACAAGAGGTAGTACTATTGTGGATAAAGATTACAATTCTTGTAAGATATCCATGCAAAAAAATGCATAAGCTCGGCAAATTCCTTTTTCAGAGTCCCAAAGCCCAAGGTTTTGCCCAACATTCTGCACCATATTGGAAACACTCCTATGGTTCGGCTAAACAAGCTTCCTCAGGCTAGAGGAATCAAATGCGAAGTTTGTAAGTTACTACAATAAATATGTTAAAATTAATCTGATCTAGTACAACATAATTGACAATGTACATATCATTGTACAATATACAACGTCCAATATTTCATATCTCTTTTCTTCTAGTTGTGAAATGCGAATATTTCAACGCTGGCGGCAGTGTTAAGGATCGAATTGCTTTGAGGATGATTGAAGATGCTGAGAAATTTGGGGATATTAAACCAGGTTACACTATCATTGAACCGACTTCCGGAAATACAGGTACGGTACGCTAATATGAAAAGTCTGAGATTTGCGGTAATTGCCAATGAAGTACCTGTGTATCTGAAACTACGGCTTTCCAGGAATCGGACTGGCACTTGCTGCTGCGGTGAAAGGCTATAAATGCATCATCGTAATGCCTGAGAAAATGTCCAATGAGAAAGTCGACACTCTCCGTGCCTTGGGAGCTGAAATTGTTCGTACTCCAACATCCGCAACGTTTGACTCTCCCGAAAGTCACATATCCGTCGCTTGGAGGCTTCACAAGCAGATTCCCGAGTCGATTATTCTGGATCAAGTACTGGAGACGAATTCAATTTAACAATTTTATTCAGCATACTTTAAATCTTTCATACTTTTCTATATAATATCATGGCTTTGTTCTTTGTAGTGACTGTTTCACTTTTGCATGAAAAGCAATCCATCCATGTAACTGTCACGCTCACGCTTTGCAGTTGTACACGTTGCCTTGTTTGAATACATTTTCAGATCGTTCCGTCGTTGACAAGTGGTACAAAAGTAATGACAAGGAATCACTTCAACACTCCAGGAGTTTAATTCGTGAAGAAGGTTTGCTCTGTGGAGGCAGCTCTGGCTCAGCCATTAGTTGTGCATTCAAAGCTATTGAAGATGCCGGCTTGAAAGAAGGGCAAGTCTGCGTGGTGGTGCTGCCCGATGGCGTCAGAAACTACATGACAAAATTTCTCTCTGATCAGTGGATGATGGAAAGGGACTTGCTACCTGACAAAGAAATCGCTGACCAGTACTGGTGGTGGGATGCCACTGTTGCTGCTTTGAAACTTGAGGCTCCTCTGACAATTTTACCAGAAGTCTCTGTGCAAGAGGCTATTGACATTATGAAGAGGAAGGGATTTGACCAAATGCCTGTCGTGGATGGCAATGGGTTAGCACTCACATTGCCCGATACTTCAACTTTGTGTACCAAAGGGTTTCTTATATAACAGAATTGTTTGCTTTTTATCAGGGTCATTCTCGGAATGGTGACTCTTGGAAGCCTACTGACTAGAGTTATCTCTAAGAAATTGGAATATAAGGATCCGGTGGAAGCAGCTTTATACAGGCAATTCAAAAAGGTTTCACTGAACATGCCACTTGGAAAGTTAATAAACTTGCTGCATACTCATCATTTTGCACTCGTTACACATTCCCAAATTCAATGTAAGTAAACCAAAGTCCGTTTGAAAGAACCTAAATATAAAATGTTTGCATACATACTTAAATGACATTAACTGTTTGCAGATGGTGGAGCCAATCGTGAAGAGTTGAAGAAAGAGGTAATTATTGGAATTGTAACACAAATTGACTTACTGCATCACATTTCCAGTGTGGAAGACGTAGTCCGACACAGGTGAGATAATTTCAAATAACCAAACTAATAAACACATTTTCGTACTAAAGACACGGATCCATGTCAAAAGCCGCATGCAAAAAGCCGCACGGACAAAAGCCGCATGAGTTTAGCCGCACAGACAAAAGCCGCATGAGACATAATCCGCACGAGACAAATGCCTCATGTACTTTTGC
>JAHZMW010000006.1:0-29917 GCA_027743745.1 Alloscopus bannaensis
CCGAGTCTCTATAGTCAGTGAAGTTTTCTCTCCTCAAGATTTTTCACAGAGCAACTTTAGGGGTTTACAAGAGAAAACCAGAGCTCCTTGAAAATGTTGTGTACCTGAGCGAGATGAAGAACACACAAATAGAGAGTCATATGCCCACGGATCTTGGCAGACTGTGAGGTAACAGAAATGAAAATGACCCTCTGGTGACTTGACACGAGTGTAGTTTCTTCACTTCTCTCCAAACGTTCCGTGTAATACTATACAAAGCACGTAGGCTTAATATATTGAGGTCCATCCAACAACAAATAAAACTTCTCAGCGTTTCTTATGCATGAAGCTGTCCAGTGAGATCCTCGACGGAGTATAGGTACGTTCCGTATTAATTTAACCACCTGGTGAGAAAACCCTTTGGAAATACAGGATGTACGTTACCACATTTTTTTTAGAGTCTCACAGCTCACCCTTTTGGCAATAGGAGAGACAGGACTCACATTGTTTTTCTTCATGTATTTCTCAAGGCAATCGGGATTTAGTGTGAGTGATTCACCTCTTACGAAACGATATTGTATGCGGTGAGCTCGCGCAAATAAAAAGATCAGGTGAAAAACCGTGAGTTGCCAATGTACTTAAGGTTCTCTCATCTCAGGTAAGGTAATACTTTAAGCACAGAAGGAAAACGGATCAGTCAATGTATTTGTTCTCTGGAGTCCGTACACGATATAGGTGTTCTTCCTTATTTATCATTGGGGCGAGAATGAGAGCAATGCTCACGTTCAAGAACAGCCATATAATAGTACTTTATCCTCACAACAGCCAGTACACAAAACAACAACAACAACATTCACCAAAACTCTGGTGGAATAAGTAATGACGACGAATAAGTTGGAAAGGTACTGTAGGCCTGAGAGAGCGAGAGTGAAGCTTGAATGAAGGCTTCCTTCTTGTCTGGTCTTGCTGCTGGAAAGATAGACACTAGGATCGGAGAGCAGACTCACACACACCTTTACCTCTCACAGATAAGGAACGTGTACACTCCTTCGTTTTTTCTAGAGTCCTTGTGTTTTTCCTATGTCACCCTTTGCAGAACACATCAAGAGTTTTTCTGGAGTATAAGAGAGAGAAAAATGTGGAACTCCTTATACTATATTATAAAGGTATAATACGTATTGGATGGAGTATGAGAGGTAAAAATCCTGTTGTGAAACATGAGAACATATCGTCGTAAAGTGTAGTCACATTCACCACCGAGTAAGGAAGGGTATATCGAGGTAAGCAACAAGGTTCAACTCACTTAGCACCTTTGATTGTGAGGAAACGCAAGATTGTTTTTTTCTCTCCTCACTCCTTTCACTTGGAGGGAGTCCCTTCAGAAAGAGAAATGGAAGGTGCGCTGCTCACAGCATACGAGAGAAATGATATTATTATATGTCCTCCTCTTTTCCCATTGATGTTGCAAATCTTGGGAAAGCTCGAAAAAAACAACTTCCACCTTCCCTTGTTCGCTGTCAACAAAAGAGGAGAGAGGTGAAGACTCTGGGAGGCGGAGGAGATGATTGTGGAGCTCACAAGAGAAGAAAAGTGTTGTAGAAATGTACCGAGAAAAGTATGGAATATGGCGAAGTTAGCTTTTAGAGTGAGGGAGACGAAGGGAAAACTAGGAGAGTAAGTTCTGAGTTTCAGCATCTGAAAAAAAATGGTCCAGAGAGCGAGAGAGCGTCAGAACAGCGTTTTTTTCTGTGTGTGCAATACTCTCACAGGGTTCTCACTGTGAAATAGCGGCGTCCACGAAAACTGCTCAACGATTTGACTACACACAACTCTCCGAGACAGACTCACTGCATACAGTTTTCATCCAGTCAAATGAAAATGTGTGTGAGAGAGAGGATGAAGAGAGTGAGTGCGCGCTGATGATGTGGTGTACGGTACAAAGATTGGAAGAGGAAGGCGAAAGAAGCAGAAAGAGAGGAAGTGGAAGCAGAAAGTAGCAAAAACAGTCTCATTTCGCACCAGATCCAGATCATATAACGAACCCATATAGCTCTTTGGGCTTCATGTATACGCGGAGAGACTCTGGTTCGTCTGGTGTTCCGTTAAACAATACTGGTTGAGAGAAAACGGTACAAACAAAGTGTTGCTCTCTCCCCCAGCACAAAACGTGTATACTGAGAACATACCCACTTTAGAACTATATATCCCAGAAAGTTTGGCTGATAGCAACAAGAGAGGTTTGAGAGAAGGTTGAAAGCACACATGATGGGGTGTATGGGAGAGAGAAGAGCCAAGATTTTTTCATGTGAGCAAAAGAGTTTCGATCCAAAGATGCGCGCAGACGTTATATACGGACGTAACTCACCAGTTTTCCCTGCTCAAGTTAAATATTTCCTGCATCAGGAGGTTTGTTGAGTTTTATGCATGTACGCGGTATGAATGAATATTTTTGGAGTGCATTTAAATTGGGAGAGAGTCTTTTCCTTTTGAGTGCGTCCTGCTAGGTTTCCCTTTAAATATATTTCCATTAGCAATGCTGCGCTTCTTTCAGACTGCAGAAGTGGTTTCATGTACAAATTGTTCGTCAAGTTTCACGATTCACCACCACCATCGTCATCATCAATGTGGAGAAGTAATGCAAACTATGGTAATCATCATGGAATGGCACTTGGAACAAAAAAAAACAGAAGCCGGAGACGACTCTTTAGGCTTATAAAATTTTGGTGTGCTGGACGTTTTGTTATGAATACACACATACTATCACTTCCGCTCTTTCACTCGCCTTATTGCTTTTTTTTCTTCGTCATTTCAACAATTTCCCGTTTTGCAAAAGGGACCGTGTTACGATTACACGCGACTCGGTTGGCTGAACTCGCTCCGTGCTTCGGAGGTTACACAACTGAGCATTTTTTCGGGAGATATATTTATGGAGGGTTGTTGTACCAAATAATAACGTATTTCGAGTTTGTCCGACAATAAAAAAAAAGTTGCCAAAGTCGTGAGAGACGAGGAAGAGACACCGCCGTTGGCAAAAAAAAGTTGCGAGTAGATTTCTCGAGAACTATTTTCTCCTCGTCGTTTCCGCTTGTTGGTAGAATTCTATTGTTGTGTTAGGTACAAAGGAAAAACCCTTACAGCAGGGCTTATTTCAGTTGGAGAGAAGAACCCTTTTGTTGGTGTGAACCTAAAAGGACCACTTGTATCCAAACTGGGGCTTTTCATTTCAATTTCACTTTTTCACTTTCTTGCAATAAGCATTTATATTCCCCTTTCAGTACTAGGGATTCCATATCAAAACAAGTTCGGATGACACTGGCCTTATGAGTTGACTTTAAAAAGATTTTTTAAAGAAAAAAATTAAATCCCCTATTAAATGTTATTGTATTTTTATCCAACGCCCTAGAAGAATGCTCAGAACAGTCTCATAGACCAGAAAATAATTGCAAAATATGTGAAAATGAAAAACTATTTACTATTTATTGATTGTATATTTTTTCTTCTCTATTCTCATTGATATTATAGTAAATACCTTCCGAAAGCTCTCTTGAAATTTATGAGCAACCATTCTTTAACATTAGATCATTTGTTTGTGAAAACAACAAAAAATACTGAGCTTTTTAAGGATTTGACAAGAAAAGCCTAGTCTCATTTGTAATGCTGATTTGGAGCGTTTATGAAGAGAATGGCATATGTGTGTAAATAGTAACATTGAAGGAATGGTGGAATGAGCCGTATGATCTCTGCTCTGGTCGTGTGTGTGCCTTGATGGTGATTGTCATGGACCTGCTTCGTAATAAACATTCATGCCCACGGAGATCAACGCTTCAGGGTCAGTCTCTGCTTTCCACCACCCTCATTCATACGCCTTTGTTACAGAAAAACAAGTGAATAAACGAGTACTTAGAATGTGATGACTATGACAATGAGAAGACTTTTTTAAAAAATCTGGTGGCACTATAAACTCCCCGAGCAATCTCAAACTCCGTTTCAGTTTTCAGACCCTTCGGAGGCATATAATAATTGCATAACAGCACAGTGCACGACAGCACGCATGAATTGTTATTCCTTATGAAGTCAACTTGACGAGAAGAAAGGAATGAAGGCATGCCTCTCTGTTGTAAACTGGAATAACTGAGGTCTGCGTCTGGAATGCGAAATTAACATACCCTCGCAAAATTACAATTCAGGATTTTCTCAACTATTTGTATATAATCTCTGGCGCTGAATTCTCCACATTTAAATAAATATCATCTTCCCTATTCATGTTCATTATACTAAAGAAATTTTTTGTTGAGTATTATGCTCATTTTAAGGAATTCTGCTCACTGTCTACGAGCGCAGGAAGGGAGCAATAAAATTTATGCTGAATAATAGTTTTCTTCTCCATCACCGCCGCGACCTTTTCCACAATGAAAAGTTGAATACAGTGATGCAAAAACTCCCGTTTTCGTCAACTCATCCCTTTCCCGAACAAAAAGCACGAGACGAAGGCAATATAACGTAACAAAACTGTTCCCATTTGGAGACATGTGGTGGGAAGCGTTCATGAAATTCAGAATTGTACCGAACCCGCACTCTTGACAGCTGTGTAGCTGAACGGCAGATGACAAAACCGTGTGTAATTGCAAACCAAGCAATTCCTCATTGTGTCTCCCACACACTTTCATTCACTCAAAGACCTGAAGCCTTCAGCAGTATATTTTGAATACCAGGTCAGGATCTGCATTGTGAATTACTTTCTCTTTAAAAAAAACTACAACTTCAACTTGTCCCAAACTCTCTTCACTTAAGAATACCTCTTCTATCCATTCCCTCAAGTATTGAAATAGAAGAAGGGACTGCTTTAGATGACAGAATTCAACTTTCTCCATACCTTCCTCTTTGCCTACTAGGCCAACTTCATGTGTGAAAAGGGTCTCTGTGTCTCACCGAAAGATGTTACTGTCAACGTGAAAAAGTATCGTTGCGGTTATATGGACATTTGACCAAAAAGACCGAAGAGGTCAACTTAAGAGGTTTTTCGAGAATTTTTTCAGTTTCATACTGTATAAATATAACCAACGTTCTGCTTCGATACATAAAGTTAAGGATTACTGTGAAAAATTCCTCTCCCACGAAACCGGCCCGTTAAACTTTTCTTTTTCATTGGATAAGTTGTACATATACAATAACGTGTACACACGTTTCATTTCATGATCCTTTTCGAATACTGTGAAAGGGGAAACGGGATGTTAGCGCAAAAAAGGACAGCTTGTGTGTTGATTGCGGTAGGCATCTTCCCCTCCGTTTCCTCAATTTTCACAGGGGAATGAGCCTCATAAAAACCTGTGGGAAATCCGTAAAGAACCAGGTATAAAAGTAATGATGACGACAATGATATTACTACTATACTATATGCCTCCTTTCCGCAGACCAAAGCCTCCAAGAGAGATCAAGTGCGGTACACGTAGATTTTCTTGAAGCTCACCACGAGCTTCCCCTACTTCACCACTGCCTAGTTGTATTTTTACAGAAATTTTCCAGAAAATTTCGATTCCTTCACTTTTTCGATATCACACATCGTTATCTCCACATCTGAGCCCTTGTAGTAGTTACTCAAGTGACGTTCTATTGCATGTATACATCATGTACAATCCACGAGGACAAAGTGGATATGAAGGAAGTACAAAGCGTCTTCGCTCCCTTTCATGGAGAAAACTACAAAAAGAAGTATGATGATTATTGCACCGTCTTACGGTTTGAGAGTTTTCTGTCAACTTTTTTCTTCCTCCCTGTTCTCCCAACTATAATAGAGCTGTGTGTGCAGCTAGACGTGAGACTGGGACGAGCCCAGGACAGAAGGAGAATTACGATGAGAAAGTGGCCAACTTTTTCAGGACAAGAGAACACTTTACATGTGGCAGCTGCTCTACTCCTCCACTATTCCCTGACATGTGAAGACACTAACAAGAAGACAACTAGTTTTCATCTAACCCGAAGCACTGCAACTACATTCATAAAACTCTATCTCTCTGGCGGTTGTGGGTAATATCACGTAGGCAGGAGGAGTGGGACAGAAAAAGTCAAAGAAAAGTAAGCTCCCTCAAAACTAGTAAATAGGAAAAAGAACTGCTACATCCGAATCGTGCAGTACTGGTGTGCAATTGCAGATCGACTCTGGCTTTCTCCGATACACGGCTTATAAACATGTACATGGCACGAAGTAAAAAAGGATGGCAATTTCAGTTTTTGTGGAAAATTGTCTCTGGTGTGTGAATGTCCATGCATTTGTTTACACACTGAAGTTAATGCTCGTCGAAATGCAACGTATACATCCACAAGCTATAACCGTGGGATCGGATGAAAACCTTAAGATTACATCCGCTTCCGATCGTGCGACCAGAGAGGAGGGTATATATAATAATGAAGGAGGAAGTTTAGATGTTTTGCACATATGCGCCTCCATTCCTTTCTCTTCCGTCGCAGATAGTAAAAAAAGGGGTGAGCATGAGATTCTGTAATTTCCATTCAGGAGAAAACCAATAAGATAAAGGATAGCCTAGTGGCACTTCATTCCCTCGAGGAGGAAGAAAAGGAAAATGGGATTTCGAGGAGGAGAGAAAGGGCCCTTGTTGGATTCCTTTTGACTTTCATTTTTACTGCAGTGCAGTTTATCACTGCACTGCGTACACGAACCAAGGAAGGCTCTCGGTCATCACAGGAGCGGGAGGGAAATCAGCGGAAAGGAGCAACTAAAAAGGACGCAAGATCTTGTCATGCCTCCTCCCCGGTTGGAGGAGTGAATCTCTGTGCATGCTTCCTAAAGCACACATAAAACGAGATGTGATACCGTCGTATCGCCCTTTGCGGGACTCATCCCTCATTCCTCTCAACCGTGACTGTGATCGTTATGGACGTATATAATATAACGTGCAATAAAACACGATGGCTTCTCTCTCTCTTGTCTTCACCTTTCCTCACGCCATGGGCTTGTAGCTTAATGCGACCTGATTGTAAATCCTGTTAGGAGCCCGCATACTTATTTATGTTGAGGATTCCTAGATGTAATTTGTATGCCTCGACCATTTTCAGTTTTCAAAAACAAGATGCAATTACGTATTTACATTTACGAACGCACCAACAACTTGTGAATGTGTTTGCATGCTACGTATATTTATTTGGATGGCAAAGTGGAAGCGCCTAATATTTATGGTCGAATAAACATAAAGTAGTTCCATTGGCGATTGTCATTAAGTTGGACAGCAACCCTTGGATAAGCTGTGTCAATATTTAGGTATCTGAATAAATAAATACGAATGTAAATTATACATCTGCGAGTATACCACAAGGTGAAAGACTGGATAAAAGCGTAAAAGGATTTGCGAACCGTGCTGCTTTCCGTTTCCTCTCCGCTTTTCTGACTTTTACACGCAATATGTACTTGTTCATTTCTCCCGTGATTGACAAAGTACCGTGTTTACTACAGAGTAGGGGAGCTGCGAAATAATACGTAAAAAACGATATGGACTAGTGAATGACTATGAGCTCGAGTACGAGTTATAGACTAGTATTCGATGAGTTTTTGTTTGGAGCGAAGTAAAAAGCGGAAATATTCCGCTTATCGTGCATGAATTCGAAGCTATTTCCGAAGTAGAAACATGAGTAAACTTGACGTAAACTTGTACAGTAGTTTGGCCTGCTTTTTGGAACATTTTCAAGGATTCCGATCTCTCTGGTTTGTTGCAAAGAATTATGTTTACTATCTACGAGAGACTGGGTGCATAACGGACTGTTTTTTTTGGAGGAAAGTATATTTTTCTCCCATTTCACCTACTACTACATCATCAAGTGAATTACTTTTGTTGTGGTCCAACTTTTGGTCATCATTTCCTTCGAGAGGTGAAGTTTTATGGGCCAAATATGCGGTCACCAAAAATTCAGTAGTAAATGGGCAAAGGTTTATGGTAATTGTGAAAATGTTTGGGGGAAACAGTTTTGAAATGTGGTTTTTGTGAATTTTGAACCAAGCGAATTTGCCATGCTGTGCAAATACTTTGGCCATGATATCTCCTATGAATGCGGAATAGCGGTTTCTCATGAATTTTTTGCAGAGAGAAGGATCTCTGGCCCGTAAACTTTTACAACTTACCTTCACCAACAACGATCTTTTACATAAGCCGCAACATTTGACCTTCTAAATTTTCAAATCCTTTCGGGATAATTACCCGTCAGTCCCTATCACTCACGTAGGTTTTTTTCCACTTTCATTTTCTTTTCGAGAAGAAAGAAGGTCTTCATTCGGGTGTTATTCGGAAGGTTAAAAGTCAGCGACTGGAACACAATCCCCCATTTTAGACTTTTTCACATTCAACTTTTTCGAAGCTTCTTTACTCATTAAAAGAGAAACGTTTGGCAGAGGGGATCAGCTGGAAAACCTACGCCAAACACACAACTATTGGCAAAGGGCCAGGGAAAGGTTTACTCTTTCACCGAGTCAGACAGAGGCATTACGGATAAACATATGCCATTATGGTTATGGTTGTGTGAGTTCGTGAAACATGCGAATGAGATTCCTTCGAATTGCATCTACTACAAAGATATATAGGCACATTAGCTTTATAAGGCTTCTGCTATGAATGAGTCTAAGAATTTCACAGACAATGAGTTCCCTTCTTGCTGGAGGTACAAGTTGAAATTCAATACTGCATTATACATTAGACGAACAAACCTCGACAAGTGAAATGGAGTCCGTAATTTCCGTTTGCCATTTCCTAAATAATTATAATTATAATTATACTTTTTGTCTACCGAATATGTGCATTTGTGCCAACGAATTTTTCACTATTATCATGCAAAACAAGGGAAGCGTGATTAAAATTCAGGATTGTATAATAATTACTTTGTGAACTTTACTCGGACTGGCTCCTGTGTGGCCTTGCCACTTGTGGGTTAATGATTGGGACGAATTCATTACGTGTTACTGGTTATGAATGTGCCTGTCTGGTGCAATAGAATAGTCTGAAACTATTTTAATTTGTATAATTATTTTAACTTTAGATTTCACAAGAGAAATGGTTATAGCTCAAGTAAAGGATGCGTCTGCTCAAACTTTAAAAAATTTGCTATTCCATAGATTGTCGTACTTCTTGCAGCTGTCACTTTGAGTCTAACAGACCACCAAGACCGACTTATTTCATTTCCTAACAGCACCTTTAATCAGCCTGATGGAGAAAGTTGCCAAACAGATGGTTTCAGAGGCAAAAAGAAATGGCAGCAAGACCAATGGTAATAATAATTCCGCATTTATTCTGCTTATAAGCTTGCATGTATACTCAAACCGAATAAACTGAATGGAGTAATTCCAGTAGGTGTTTCAAGATTGGTTTCGCTGACGTTAGTTCTCATTACCAATGACAGACATTAATTTGATTTGGTGTCAGCCGATCAGCGCAGAAATTAAAATGTCACCAGTCGTGAGCCATTCATGATTGCTTAATGTTTGCCAAATGTAAGGCTGATTTTCGATTTCATTTTCTGCCAAAAAGGGTGAGCAACGTACTGCGGAATATGTCAATTAAGGGGAAAATCATCTTAAAATCACTTCCATTCCCCTCTATTCCTAAACGAGGAGTGAGATGAGTCCATGTGTTAGTATAAAGCTTGCTTTAATGCTAGCGTCAGGGATAATTGGGGATCAATGTCCTTAGTTCAAATGGCTACCAAATTACCTTTTTGTCGACTTTACGCGGTTGAGTGAGCTATCGTTTAAATATTTAATGTGTGCTCAATATGAATGAAGTGTGCTAGAGAGCGGCTGCAAAGACGAGAATATACAATTGCCTATATTCAAAGTTTCTAGCGAGTTAAGCTACATAGCTGCTAAATTGTCCGAGTTAATTTTCCGCACACTTCTTTCCGATTAAGGAAGAGCGTCTTATTACATTTCACAAGATGCATTGCACCCATTCCAAAAAGGTTGAAATGAAAGCTGAGTAATTCTCATGCAAATGGAGGTAGAGTGACTATCGAGACTGTCAAAGAAGTTTTTTTGTCTCATAAAGATTCAGAAGAGAGAATGAGCGTGGTGTGTTCACTGTGCAGTTGTGATAGTGGGTGTTGGCTCCTCACCGCCCTGAAACAAGTACCGTAACCAGGAGCATTTCTCAAACCACCGACTGATAAACCACAGTGCGTCTTCCATAAAAGTGGAGGTAAGAGGAAGAAAAGTTTAGGTCAAACATAGTTCTGGAATTTTCAACAAGGAGGAACACTCTTTCAGTTTTGCAACTCGGAGCCTACTCTCCGTAGTCCTCGGAATTCTAGGCTTTACCCACTTTTCTTATAGAACATAACACCAAGTACATGCACACACACACTCCATTCTGACTTTTTTTCAAAATCCCCCTGAGACTAATCTAGTTAGACACGGTGTAGTTCTCATAGGAAACATTTATTACTAGGCAAAACCTAGTGTTATATAACGCTTTGAAAGAATACATATGTCTGGTAGTGGTGCACTTGTATTTAAGTTGGGGTGACCATGCTCGAAGCATTTTCATATCGTATTATACGCAAAATGTAGACACAGAGACATTTTCTAAAATCGTTTCCACTTCCGTTGTAAAAGCACTTTGCGAAATTTGAGCTACACACTACATATCCAATTGCCAATAAGTGGCCAATGTTCCGAGACGAAGTACATGTCCTCAAGGAAAGTGCTCCAGTGAACGGCTCCCAGCTTGAAAAAGAAAGCAGACATAAAGGTTTTTTGTAGATTTAATTCTTGTGAAAAAACGAAATCGTTTAAAGGCCGAGGGTATTGTAAAAATGATGTAGATACGTAATATATATGTATGAACCGTTTAAAAAGACCAGGGTTCATATAGATGCACTAAACTGTATGTTATGTAAGAATTCGGAATTATTCACGGACTGACTGCGAAAGGTGGTTTTTATGTATCTTTTGGCGTTTTGCAAGTTCATTTTGGTCACAGAGAGAGTTGAGGTTCCGCTTTGTTTCCCAAATTCTCAGATACAAAAAAAATGTAGCTACATAGGTACCTATACAGACCTTGACTTCAAAATGGCAAACGCAATGCACTACGGCATGAAATGGTATCGATATGATAACTCCCCACCTTTCCTGCATTTATCAAAAACTGGGTATATGTGACGGACGGTGAAATGGTGGAATACATTATGCTTTCCGTATTCTTTCGTGTCCGCCACAAACGAGCGTGTTTCAGCTACTCGGACATCGACTTGTGAGTAAATAAACCTGCACGAATGTGTCGGCTTCATAATGTCAATCACAGAACACACCTTGCATAACTCATACAATCCTACACGTATTCGTATTTACCACAGCTTTATCCATATCGCTGAACATACATAAAGGGAGTAATGGATCACGCTATAAAATCATCAAGCAGTGGAAACTAAAAACTACTGGGATTTCTGGGAATTGCCCGTCGACAATTTCATTTGATTTGTATGTTGAGTGAAATCAAGTTGACAGGTAGAAACCCAGCATTTGAAATTTGCGTAAGAGGCTTAATGAAGTAAAATAGTTTAAAATCATTAATTAAAAATAAACTGATAAAATCTATCTGCGAATCTGAATAAAGCAAAGCTGAGAATCAAGAAATGCTTATGCATTTCACCCAGCGACTAAAAGCGATTTTTTTTTGCAAGAAACATGCAAATGTTGAATGCAGGCTTTTAATGCAAGTGTACTTTTCCGGTGTAAATAGCGACATGCACAAGAAACTGACTAACATTTCGCAACCGGGAACCAATATTGAATTCCCATTACAGCTATAACACTCGATGCAACTCATAGTGTGGAGAGAAAATTGTGAAATTAATTATTTCGCATTGCTTTCACCCGAACACGCACGAGCATGTTAACGGTATCTCTAACAAGCTCTGAATCATGTTCGATATGTGAACAAGGCGCAATTTGAAAACGAAAGTTAGAAAAACGATGCGCCACAGTGTGTTATTTTTTATTTAAAGTAATTTTACATCGACCGATGAACATACATACATGAACATGCAAATTGCTATGTACAATATGTATGCATAGGTTCAACGAAATCACCTGCATAAATCAATAGTTCAACATATGTGCGGAATTTATAGTGTTTTTACATATGCAATGCGCCGGAGAGGAATGTCTTGTGAGGAGCGGTATGTACCTGGAGCAGAAAAACCTGGTGATGAATCTTGCACACAAAAACAATGTTGCGATTTGGCAGGGTTTACGTGAGTTCACATCGCTTGTTTCTTGTATCTGTCCAGGCGTACATACGTGTGCAATATGATTGGGGCCAGGAAGCTAGCATGGATTATGCCTTTAGAGTCCCTTTTTCCTGCCAGTGAACTACAGGCTTTGTGTACGTCACCATAAATTTAACTTTCCATTTATTGAGGGGAAAGGTGAGCCAAAAAGTGTACAACTACCTGGAGAAGACAGCGAGTGAGCAGCCAACAAGTCAATAAAATACACACGTGAAACTTGTGTAACTCTACGAGCTAATGCAGACATACGAGCAAAGATTGGTTACGACAAGAAAGAGAATTGTACACTATGACAAAAAAGTGAGGCGCACCTTTCTCCGCTGGATAAAAAATAGCTTCCTTTTTACGGTCGCGTCCAAAAGAAAGTAAATGTTCACCTTCTTTATATTTGTGCAGGCACTCTGATTTTTTCTTGCCGCTAGCCGTGGTGCTTTCTTTCTACCAAGACCGTGAGCACTTTCCACATTAAATATCCAGATCCATTACTAAAAAGGAGAATATGAAATGCGATGAAAGAGAATGTTGAAGACTTCTTCTCATTTGCATGCTTGTGTAATGTGCAGAGGTGAGAAAAGATGTATGAAATGATGTCTGGGTGTCTCCAACTCTTTCCAAATCTCCAAAGATTTTTTTAAAAAATATTCGCCTCCTGGTGTGTGTGCTACCGGAATGAATGAGTAATGCGAACATCACCATTACTCACACAAATGCTGGCGAAATTTGATTGCCGCTTTTACCTTGGACCTGTGATACATGACTTTTCTTGAAGTTATGAATTATTCAGATTTATGACTGATTGTGACTAAAACGGAAAATAAACTTTCCAAATAGTTTTTGTGACAAAGGTTTTCAACTGCTGAACAGTAATTTAACAATGTATACGTATGCAGAAATTGTAGGATTAATTATTGCGTACAATGTCAACAATATGAATTATGAGGATTAGATAAAAGTGCACTGTCTGGTTTACTAGTTACTTATTCCTCAACTGGCAACGTTTCCAGTTACTTCTTTTGTTTCGAGCCAAAAAGTAAATTCAATGGAGAGTCAGTTTTTGCTCTGAAGAAGCTTGTTCACCTCATTTCTGATAGATTGTACATTGTGCTCTCTTGGCAATTGAACTTTGCTTCTTCATTACAACTGACAGACAATTGGCGACCTTTTTGCACATCCTTAATTACGGCTCGTCCAACAATTGCTCACATTGTCGACATTTGAGATCCTACACTCAAGCACAAAGTTTTTGAAATTTTGAAGCACTTCATTTTTTTTTAGAAAATTTGACTGATGATCACAGTTTGCGATTCCGTTTCAAAGTAACATACTGCCGTGCAAAATGCGATTAAAATTATAATCACGAACGGCCATCACAATATTCAAAAACTAACAATTTTAACGGCGTAGTGTGCACTCTCTTCCATCAACAGAGTTTATTAGTTCTCATTTATCAATGGCGTATTAAGTTCCCTCATGGTGCCTTTCTTGCTGTTCGGTATTCACCTCAGCGTATGGGTTGATTTTTATGGTAAATTTAGTAGATAAATCGAAAACAAGAGAAAAGAGCGAAGCGGAGCAAACGCCAATATTATTCTTTCTGTCTGCCACCGACATATAATCCATCTGCTGCTCGTGATGTTTATGTGAATGCGACTTCATAAATATAACATTGCTCCTCATCCACGCTCGCTTCGTAAAGCACAGACGAGCAACTTTACGGTGAAGATCAAACACTCAGAGGAAAGTTCTAGTAGACAGTCATACTCAACTAACGCGATGCCAGTGAAAAATGTGAGAGACGGGAGTGAAATTGTATTATGATGTAAATGATGATATTCCATCATCCCACTCTTGACACCAAAAATAAACCAGTGCCTTCTCTCCCATCTCATGAGCATCCTCTGTCGATCCTCCTAAACCTTACGTGTTCGCCTGTCATTTTACACCGAGTACACCGAGTAACGGACACCTGCGCTGTGCGCTGCAATTAAAGCGCTGACATGGATGTATGTAATACAAGCATTTCACTTAATCTTACTCTAATATGGCTAGAATACGAACAAATATGCAAATTCAAGTATGAATTATGTAATGCACAAACAATACCAGTTGAAGCTGCATTTGAATAACACTTAAACTCGGATTTGTCATTTGTAATGGAAATCGTGGAATGTGCGGAGCTACAAACAAGAATGTACGTATTTCTCAAATTATTTGTACGGCATTTTCACAGAAAGTGAATTTTAGCATAAACTCAACTGGTCCACGTCAGCTTTGCATAATGCCCGGCATCATGATCTACAAAGAGTGGTGTACGGAAACCCTGGCAGAGTTCCAAGCAAAACAACAAAAAAGATGAGAAAGCCAAAACTTTCTCTCCCATTTCTTTTTCGAGTGTGACACTCTCGAGTTTGGGTATTGTTGTGTGAGAGAGTGCGAGACACACCAATGAAACAAATGATACGATTTTTTTGTGGGAGTAACGTACACAATAGCGTCATCGTGTTCGTTGTCACGTTATCACGTTTTTATGACTCTCATAATTCACCATATTATCACATCATGATTACGGCCCATTCCTGCGGGACAATGGGGAGGCAGCGTGTCGACTAGGGATCGCTAAGTAGGGAAACCATTTGAGAATTTCAAGTGTTGCGTCACATCCACACTACACAACGACACAGATCCTCCAAGTATACCTATTTGTACACAATCCATTCTGCTCTGAATTTTGAGAAAACTGCTGCGAATACTGATTTGCCTCTGACAAACAGCATATTGCGCATTATGAAATACACGTAAAGGAAGAACACGAGTTTCAAATTTTAATAGCGAGTGTGTAATACCATGGTTTGTGTGGCATATAATTAAAATGTACTGCAGTACCACTACCATTAATCATTGGACCCATTATACGTAACTGAAGTGAGGGAGTTCTGGGAAATGGATCTTGCTGCGCTTTGACTACACGCTAACAAGCTACACCGAAAGGGAATGGGAGCAGAGAGCGAGATGATTGATGCAAATTCGATGGTATCTCACCCAAACACTAAATGCTTGGGTAAGGACCGGGTGAGCGTTACAGTTGGATGAATAATTATTTCCTTCCATATGTTCGTGATTACAAAGGAACGTGATCAAGATGCAGAAATTGAATTGAGGCCGCTGTGAATTCGTGTATTTGAAGTGGAGTGACTAACCTGGCCATCAGATCGAGGAACGGCTTCCATAACCACTTGACTCAGCCCTCCAATGTCGTCCAAATTGAGAGAGCCGGTGATCCAAGGCTGCTTCCTATTGTCAATGGACGGTGAGCTCACAGTGTTACTGCAAGATCTCGGCAAGTTATTCCTATGATTACTAAGGGCACTTTTGGATCCTCCAAAGTCGCTGAGGAGGTCCGCACTAATTGTTCGCGGAGGTGGATTCAATGAGTAGATCGCACTTAAGGCCTCCTTCGCCCGAGATTTGCGGCGGCTCGAAGCCTCCTCCGGTCCCAGGGCGGAAGATGACATTTTGGGCTTGGCAGGTGTCACCTCATCGATTTGCACAACGGGATGGTAGAGGACGTCTGCATGATCTTTTGCCACACTTGCATTGCTTTGACTGTGCTGAGGCAACTGGTGCGATTGCTTTTCCACATCCTCGTCACACCCGCCACTCCGTCCGCAATCGCCGTCAGGAGTGTCGGCATTGAAGACGACAGTTGGGACTGGGAACTTGGAGCTGGACTTGCTGCTTTGTCTACCCCAGCGAAACCATGACGGGCCACATGATTTTGTGCTGTTCTCCCTCGAGCGAGACTTCTCCTTTGTTTTACTTCCTCTTTGCAAACTCGAAGGGGACAGTCGGGCTGTTAAGCTCCGAGATGATGGGTTTCGGGAGGAATGATTTGCAGTGGGGGACTGGAGAAGTGCGGCCACTTCGGATGGGTCTAGGTCGGTCCCATCCATTTTTAAAAATGTAAAATGTACATTTCATGTAATGTTGCAAGCCTCCATTAGCCCTTTGCACTCCACCATGAAACCACTCTCACAGAAAACAAACTTTTCCTCGAATTCGCTGGAGAATGCAGTACTTTGGGAACCGGGGAACAGGGTGCGGAAATACACAATGGAATTGGACATCTAGCCGCATTGCTTCCACACCAGCTCAAATAGCAGACTGACATTGACACAAACATGACTACTCAATTACGAGTCCGTTTTTTCATTCACCTTCCCCTTTTCAGAAGCAACACAGTATTATTCGTCAACAAACTCAGTGTATAAATTCCGATGCGGGTTTACATTTGGAAATGGACACAAAAAATGATAAAAAATAGAGCTTCACCCTGGAGAGAGAGAGGAACAGATAGCGGAATTGTGCATTGCGGACCGCCTCGCTTTCACTCACTTTTCCATCACCGAGACACACCACTCTAAATGCCTGGGCAGCACACAGTTAATAGCGGAGATATGGATGCGACAAATTCGAATTGTTATAATTTCGATTCCACTATCTCATACCGACGCATCCAAAAATGCCCAAACGAAGTAAGCACAGATAGCACACAAGGGCTGAGTGACCCAGTTCTTTCAGCGTATCGAAAGTCATAATAACTTGAGGTTATAAAGATTAGCAAGAAGGAATTGGTATTAAAAATTTACTACAACTACGGGACACGACCCTCGCTGCATCAGTTCAGCACATTAAAACTCCTTCGAAGACAATCCTATACACTTTTTGGAATGTAATACATGGTCCTTCCTCCTTACTGAACTGGAAAATTAGCGTAAAGTCACGACTTCACGGCGACACCGTATAGTACCTGTAATTGTGACCCACAAACCGTTTCTGCACGCATTTTATTCTCATTCTATACACCGCCGCCGACACCGGTGACACGTTAAATGTGACAGGGCTTGGGGACCTGTTTTAGGTGTCCATTAAAAACGACAGGATTTTTTGATAGGGAGAGAAAAATGGTGACATGTGGACTCAAAGAATGCATTCGAAATGAAATTGACAAATGCTTGTAGTATAACAGGTTAAAAACACTTTATATCACCTATGGATCATACACAAGCAAAGTTTCCGCCTGAAGTACCACTCCTTCGAGAACGCATGGAACAAGGCAAACATTCCAAATTCCAGCAACTATATTTGTGTTCCGGACATGATAATATTGTGGAACAGTGTGTGACAAAGAAGTCGAAGCAATAGAGAGGCTTATAGTTCCTCGCATGTACAACTGCCAATTTTCATTAACGTCATTTCTCGGAGCTGCAGCAACTCGGCGCGGTCCTCACTTCACAACACGGTGGCGCTCATGTAGGAAACGGTAATGAGCTTTGCATGAGGACCCACGTTTTTTCGGGTGTAATGAAGCTTGACGCGTCATGAAATGAGCGACCTGAACGGAGAAAAATGGAGCAAAACATTTTTTTTGCACTGTATGCACCCACACACACACTTGTGCACACTGCATACACAACTTTTCCCACTTGATTAGCTGTGTAGGAAATGTCCTCGAAAATGCACCTTGTGATTATGATTGCAAATGAGTGAGAAAAAAATAATCTGTGGTGAAGGGCTTTTCTTTGACTGTTTTGGCACAAACTTCCGGAAAGTACTACACCAACAACAACTTTACCCCACTAAAAGCCAGACGACGAGAAGAGAGACGAAAAGAGACTCTTTCCTTTGATCGCTTGATCCAATTCCGTTAAACTCAACTCTGGTGTTGCCTAACACGCAATTCCTTACCTCCAATTTCTCTTATCCCGTGGGCTATCCATCTTTTGATCTTCTGAGCCCTTCCTGCCCACTAAATGGCAGGTTTCTCAATTTTGTTCCCGCACAGAACTCTACCTTCTCAGAACTGTTTTTCTGTGGATTTCACTTCAAATTCCTTGCGATTTTTTTGATGTGGCTCCACCACAACTTTGTAATCACGGAGTGGTTGAACATAGTTTGGGAACACCTGTTCCAAGATGAATCTTCACAGAGTGGCAGGTAAGGACGGAAGTGGAAACGCGGTGCAGAAAATGGGAGTTTGACGACGACGAAATCCGCTCTCATGTGTGTACTCGCTCTATACTCTCTGGGCTCTCCGTCAATGTAGCCGTAGAGCTTAAAAAACGGTGAGCAAATTCAAACTGAAAACCAACTACCCTGTCCGATAAAGCCACTTCGAGTCCATATAATATAGCGCCACATACAGATGCAACAACAGAGAGTACATAACCGTTAATAAAAAAGGGAGAGCAGACGAGAGAGAAAAATGTAACGTGTCGTTGTGAAGGCAGTGAAAGGAAAAAACGGACTTTCCCTATCAAAACATACATTGTATATGCCTAAGACGAGTTGTGCATGGCGAAAGACAAGCCAGAGAGAGTTAACCATTTACTCCGCTAGTTTGCAACAAGCCCTCTGGTAATAATGGGAGAGGAACGAGGTGAGTAACGTGTTCATTCCAGACACACACACATCGTGTATAAAATATAATGTTGTGTTGTTTTTTCCCCAATGCAAGACCGTATAAAACAGAGGGGGAAGCGGAAATGTTCAACCTGATGTTGGTTTGCGAAAAATATGCCGTTAAAAAACTAGAGACGTATACTTCCTCTCTCATGTCTACCTGAACGTGTTTGAGAGGAGGGAAAGTGAGTTCCTAGCAAAAAGCTAACCGATTGGACAGAGTCATATACTCAATGTCTCTGCAAGAAGTATACGATACATTATATACAAAGAGAGAGAAAATGTATTACCTTCACCTGCATTTGACCTAGGTGATACCGTGAAAGATACAGCTTGTAACGGTAAAAGCGGTAACCAAAAGCTAGCCAGCACCCCATGAGAGACCATCATGCATCAGCTGTACAAAAATGTATGTATGCTTTTACCACACTTTCACCCCGGTCATTCAAACGACCCGTTCAGTTGGATCGGTATTTATGTATGTACACAACCACTATATTGGTATAGATATGGTATACGTAAATATATATTATGTACAAGTGGAAAAATGGATAGTTTTGTAATTTTTGCGAGTCGATTTTTTTCTGCGAACTTTGGCAGTATAGCTGAGTGAGTGTTTGTGCGAAATAAAAAACGTGTATATGTTGTATGTCAGACCTTTGGTTTTATCGGCATGAAGTGAACATCAAGGAGAGTGAAATCGTACATAAAGCAAACATTTCATGAGTTCTCTTTTCCATGTATTCAGTATACTTTAGCAGTCCTCATACGTGAACTTTTTGAGGTCTCCGGTTTAAAGATACTTATATTTTGATATGTATTATGTCCATTCAAGATATACGTTTTGCACGAGAAGCTAACACCACACATTTACTCATTTTCCGGACTTTCCAACTACTGGACATGTTTTCACTTTTTTATACGTCACAGAGACAGGCGAGACGCTTAGATGGACTTTACAGGGTGAGCTATGCGGTTCCTATTGCAAACCACTGTGTCCACACAAAATGAGAGAACACGTCGCGTAAAAATGCTCAATTCACCGAGAGATTAGTACATGATAAAGGCTTGTGTTTGGAATGCGGACATCTCGGTTCCAGTAATAAATGTGAGCCGCTTTGGAGAAAATGAAAGGTGGTCATTGCAAACTCTGGATGAACCAATTGAACGCTTTCACAACTCTGTAAAAGATGCCAGCCAGCACGCGACTGTACAGTTGTGCATAAATGTCCATAGAAAACTGATATATCATAAAACTTTACTTTCTTGTTCTACACAAAAGTTTACAAGAATATAAATCCGTACGCCTGGTGGCTACGTGTCTACTCAAGAGTTCATGACACTATGCACGCCAGAAATGTGTATGCTCCCAAAATGTACTTTTGAAAATGTGTGCACACGCTTGTCTTCGGGGCATCCTGTCTAGAGAAAGCGAATCTTATTAAATATTTAGAGGAGGAAGTCAAGACACTACTATTTATAACTATAAGACGAGGCAATACGTATTCCAGTAGTTCATACACCTATTTACTTGGTACAGAAGTATTGTACATGTGAAGTACACGAGACACCATGATTTTTTATTTGCGCTCGAATGTTTTTACGAGTCTCTGGATGACTACATGACTGGCACAAAGAATCAAATTGTTAGTGCTTATTCTGCTTATGCTTTTCTTTGTCGAGTAAAGGTAAATACAGTACGAAAATTCAGAGACACACGAGCCGAGGAGTGAGCAGCAAAATAAACAACGGGCGTAGACATAACATGATCACTGCGATCTAGGAGCAGGTGAAAGGAACACAACGCTGCTTTCGAGTTGTTGGTGTGCTTTCCCGTGATTCTCGTCAGAAAGCTTTGTTGCATCACTACGCATTACGGCGCAACTCTAAGCTTGCGTGCCACACCGATAGAACTTGACCAGCGGGAGAAACTTTGTTTTAATTTAAACTCTTTACAGTTAATGTAACACACGGACGAAAAATTATGAGTAGCCTAATAATTATTGTCAGAGTTGTTACTGTTCACTTCAACGTAAATCCTCTCAAGCCAGTGTAGAAAGCTGCAGAGATGAGTTTGTATAGTCGAATTAGAATTAGTTGGCGGAGTCAGTATGATAAATTTGTCATGCAGGAGAGGCTGAGGCAAAATATGTGTGCCGTTGTGTTTGTTGCATCGAGATGAGCTGGATTTTAATTACCTACGAATATTCGTAGGCTTCGTGTGCATTTACCTCGATATTTACAAAATGCTTTTTCATGGCAAAGTCGTAGACATTTGTTTACCCGAACCGTATATATGTATGTATGTGTGAGATGTGACAATTTTGGCAGATAGAATGATGTATGCCAACGAGTCTTCTTAAAAATACTAAATCGTACCTCTAAATTACAATACACACGCATCACAAGACAAAAAAGCCGACAACGAAAAGAACGCTGACACACGTAATACGTACGATAGTAGCCACAAAGAGAACAAGAGTAGAGAAGAATAGTGATTCATTACCTGAGCCACTTTCTCGCCGACTTTCACTCCTTGCAGGAATTTCCCCGATCCATTTTCCTGAATGGACATCTGTAAATAGCCCATAGAAACAGAAGGCTGCTGCAAGTTGAGTCGTGTAAAGGGGTCACCCTGCTCATTGTTAAGTGCCAACAATTCTGTCGACCGAGGAGGAGTAGTAGCAGTAGAAGTAGTACTGGTAGTAGTAGTAGCCTAGTTGATTGGATGGTAGCAACAGCGGTAGAAGAGTTGATGATTGTATGAGATGACTTTCTCCAAATGGTTGTTGAGTATGCTTATCTTAGGATGGAGTCACAGGGGTGAAAGAGAGGGGAGGGTGCAAATGGACAAGGCGCAAGGGTGCATCATACAGGCGAGGAATTTTATAGAAAAAACCGTAACACTGAACCAGGTGACAATTGTACAATACGAGAAAGGGAAGTATTTAGGAAATTACCATTTAGGAAAAGGTGTAACATGTGCGAAAGGGGTTGGAGGACTCAACAACGGATGACGACACGATTTGTTGGCAGGGATGATACTCATAAGACAATTACGAAGGCTTACACATAGACGAGAAGGGAAGTTCGGCTGAGACGACGAGGAATGTACGGAAACTCCTCGGACACACACGTGTGTATACATAGTAATTTACGTAAGAATGCTGTACTCTGGTTCTTTTGTTCTCGATGCATATCAAATTAATGCACAGAAGTTGGCATAATATACATATAGTTTTCCGGTTTGGTTTTTGGTAGACACATATATAATATGGACATTATATAGAGTGCAATATTGACATACATTACGGTTCATTTGTAGGAAGAGTACACATAGAGAAAATGTAGATGAGCTTATTTGTCTTGTACGAGAATCGACAAAATGATTTAGAGAAATAGCAAAAAACAAAGGAAAAGAAAGTGGTGTGAACGTAGAAAAAAGCAATGTTGGTCTCATGCAGATTATTGGTTAAACTGGCAAGGTTAGAAAACGGAAAACAAATCAGAGAGAAGATGACAGAGAGGAGATGATGTAGATGTACTAAACTCACGTCATAAACGAAACCAACTGAACGATCAAGGGGCAGTATACAACACGCATACAGAAAACGTCTGAAAGGGGTTGTGGAGATTTCTGGAGGGGTATGACTATAGGGACAGAACATGATTTGTTGGAGCACTAACCTTGTATTTGGAGAGACCTTCTTGATTTGTCAAGTTGCTCAAGGATGGAGATTTCTTCTCTTTGCTCCGCTCGCGATTGTCTGCAAGAGAAATTCGATGTCGAGCCAAGTCAGAGTCTGAGTTGGACACATTGGGCAATCCCTTTCTACCAACTGACTGGTTCTTCTTTGCTGAGGAGATTAGATCAGGAGAACAAATTAAAACCGTTTTGTTGTTTGGCAAAACAGTAAACTTTTTGATCCAACAAAACGTTTTTTTTTCATACTGAGAGAGAGGAGAAGAATTGAAAGAGTAAGAGAGACAGATAAAAAATAACTAAATAATTTACGGAGATAAAGAGAGATGCAGAAAACCACATCGAGAGAAAGTAAAATAGCCTTTCACTACTCAGATTTTTTTCCCTATTTTGCCCTACCCTTTCCCTGTTATGTTTGTATACACATTACAAAGCCGTACAATATTACATGTCAGCTAGGAAGTATCGTAAATTTCCCGAAATGCTTTCACCCGTTTTCCTGCAGATCGCCCTATAGATTTTGGTGTGTACAAGCATTACAGCGATGAGCTAAAGCAAACTTTTAGTATTTCTAAAGCCCTCACTTGGTTTTTAAAGCTCATCATCATTATGTTCATGATAACACTAGAGAAAATTGGCTAGATGGCCAGGAAAAGGTCGATCAATTTGCTATAAAATAAGTCTATGAAAACGGTTACCGAAATTTGGTTGGATAGAAAAGAGCTAAGTGCTCCCAAAGCGGCTACTTTCATTAGCTCACCAGAGAGCCAAGTGCTCTCAATTTGCAACAGTTTTTTCTGAGAAGAAAAAAACTACACTTCCATTTGTGCAGGATGACCGCTAAGTAATGTTTATTTCGTTTTTGCTCTGAAGGTACGAAAGCTCTTTGCAAACAGGAATTGCAAAATGCACCTACATAATAGTATACGAATAAAGTACACCAAAAATCCATTATTGCAAATGAGCAAACGTTTTTAAGTTCAAATGGAAGACATGATGCAGTTTACTATTCTGTTTTTTACGAAACGGATACAACAAAGAACTCAAGGGATCAACAAAGTAAATTGATCGCCGCTTTTATCTTGTATCTTGAACGCTTGAATTGACGACTACTTGATATTTAAATAATGTTACAGTGTTTGAAGTATTAACTACTGTATTTTTCCTTAAATTTTTTTGATAATTTTGAACATGTCGTTTTTAATCATTTTAGTAGTTCTTACTGCATTGTGGCAAATGTAGCACAAGATTTTCTCAGCCTGGTGGCGGGTTAGTTGGTGAATATATATAAAAAATGAGTAGCCCTACGCCAATTTAGTTTGTTTCTTTAGGCATGATCAAGAGTAAACAAAATAAGCCCACCGAAAATTAGTTTGTCAAGTTAAACTTGACATGCCTTACTAGATAAGTCATTCTCCGTGCAACAAATAGCGAGATGAATCAAAAACTCATGCAAAGTTACGTTATTTTTTCAAAAGTTAAATAGGAACGGTTTCATTAAAGAAATGTACCATGCAATAAAACTGGCACAAATATTTCAACACCACTCTTTACCCTTTAGTTTGGTTACAGTAATTAATTTCAAGTAAGACATGCAAGCAATTAACAAAATGCAAAGAAAGCAAGTGAAAGCCCGTACCAGGTCTCTTTCACCATGAGTGAAAAACGCTTGTGGTAGAGAGCACGTCTCTGCGACTACAAGGAAAGTTCTCAAAAACAAGCATTTTTGGTGACGTATAGACGCGGTGTGTCTACTCCTACGATAACACACAATTTGTGTGGGCTTAGTTAGAGAAGAGAGGTACATTTAAAGCACAAGATAAAAGGATTGTGAGTGTGAGACTATGAAATACTGTTATTGCTCTTTCACTGCGAGACCTCACAGAATTTGCGGTTAAGATCTGGTCTCCATTTCCAGCGCGTCAGAAAGATTTTACGTACAATCATTCAAGGGATTGCTCAACTACGTGAACGATGTGTGTGTGTGTGGTTTTGCTGAAGGGGTGTTTTGAAAGAACCATTTGGTTACGGTATAATTTTTTTTGTGGTGTTGGAAGGAATGTGTTATTACATTTGTGTCGGAGGCAAGGAATGATTTTCTTTTACGTAAGAAGTTAGTTTTTGGGAGAGAGACCTTTCTCGGCTGAGATTGTCACTTTAGCCTTGATACTTTGACAGGAGCGAAACTGAAAATTCATTGCAGATCAACTATAGCTTATTTACAAGCGTCCAAAGTGCAATTTCCACAGATGTCAACCATTCGCAATTACGAGCGAACCGAATCAACATCATTCAACCAAATATTTGCTAAGGCTTGCCAAAACGTGTTAGTACTAAAACTCATGTAATTCCTTCCAAGCAAATGTGTGCTGTATCCTTGTGAAGTGTTTGTGTGTAATAAAATGTGTGCCTTGTGCGTACAAACATAATGTTCAATGCTAGAGAAAATGACGTAAACTGTTCTCCCAACAATTTTCTCCTGACATTCTTTTTAATTTCTGCTGGAGTCGTAAAGAATAAGAAGAGAAACAAGGTGGTGAAGGACGTAAGACTATAAAATACAAATAATGTGACAAATTTTTGTGAATGTGGATATGGATATGCAGTAATAGAAGAATACCTTTATGGTAAATGTTGTCGAGCGTATGGGGACGAACTAAGCCGTTTGGTTTCCATTCCGAAGTTATGTTATTCGACACTGATTGAGAGAGAGAAGGAGAACGAACGCGGGCAGCAAGATATACAGAGACGATAGAAAGACAGAGAGAAAGAGAGAGAAAAGAGAAAATAAATACTTTCAACAAACTTTATGATATTTTTTCTGTTTTCAGTCAGAAAATAAAGAGAAAATAGCACATCACAACATGATAATATACAGAACATAATACACAACACGTTACAATTTAATATGATTGAGAGAAAGACCACACACAGAAATACGTAAAAGTTTAACACAGTCATCATAGCAAACATTGAAGACAATTTGTTGTTCAGTCATTTTACGAATAAAATACATAGAACATTATTTTCAACCAGAGCAATAAAAACTGTCACAAGAAATCACAATGACAAGCATTCGCCGACAAAAATACTCATTAACAACATAATAAAAGTTTGCTACGCGGTAGTAGTGACATTTTTCTGGTAATGGACAAAGAATTTTGCTAACTTTCTCTAAAACACAAAATAATGACGACGTGAATACAAAAAGAAAATAAGAACTCTGCTAATGAGCGACTTTCTTCCAGAAATGACTATACAAAACATATAGCACACCACAGAGAATGTCTACTCGACTAGAATATATCGTTGAGCTAAAGAACACTGAAAACAACTCAGACACGTACTAAGAAAGCAAAAACACTAAATTATGGCAAACAGATCATAAAAAAGACAGCGTTGGCTATTTTCTGACTCATTGCTTGCTCTGAAATGGAGTTACATTTGTCAACGTTAAACAATCTTGGTGGTAAATGGTAAATGATGCGTACTCGATTTTCTTGAGATGATGACTTAAACATGGTCATTTTGTGTAATATTTTTGTTAGTTCAACAGAAGGTGCAAACATGTCCACTCTCAACTTGAGTTGCGATAAATGGACACAAACGAAACGCAACAATACGTTAAATGCATATTAAACTAAAAGAAACGTTAAAAAGAGTGAAGATTTAGTAAAGGAACAAAAAAGAAAGCTTGCAAACTTTTAGGTTAGCCCTTCGGATACACTCACAGTTCACGGCAGTTGACGATCTTGAAGGCATCGGCTGGACAATTTTTGTGGACACTGGACCGATCCCGTCAAGTGAAGAGGTTGCTTTCAGTTGAACAACGGATTGTGCTGTCACAGTTGAAGGAGTGGACGGAGCCGGGGGTGCGGACCAACCTCGTTGCTCATTTGGCTATTTTTAATTACCACAAACAAATTAAACACGAATGTAGAGGAAAATTTATAAAATAGGTGCATTTTAAAATAATGTAAAATTATAACTGAGTCAAAGTTCTGGATGCAAAAAGTTGTCTTGCATTTAACACATGAACACTGCAGCCATGTACGGAACCACTGAATAAATGCAATATCTGGTGCAGAACAATTGTTTAAACTAATGAAGAATCTTATTAGTTTTTATAAGATTCATGGGGAATACTGAAAAGCACTTTAATTAAATATTTTTTTTTCTAGTAATAATGGTAAAGGTAGCTTTAGTTAGTGATTGGGCAGGTTTTGTGATTGAGTATGGTAATCGCACGAATTAACAACGGCGACGACTTTAGTTCATATACAAATGATGCTATAAATATACATTGTATATAATCTGTACGAAATGGTGAAATGTTGGGAAAATTGATGTAACTCATAGGTAAAGAAAGATAATTAAAACTTACTTCAATTCTCCCTGTAAAAGAGGTTGGTTTACTGGCCGCTGGTCTAGGTTCTTCACGGGACCTAAAATTGAAATACATAGTGTGCAAAAATCCATTAGAATGAGATGAGATGCCTTTTCAATTCACAGTTAGTCCATCTTATTTGCTGTATTGTTTCCGTTGGCAGTTTGTTGTCTAGAAATTCCGTTGTGTTAGCTTACTTGTAGTTTTGCTGGGTTTCAACATTAAATCTCACCTACCTAAAAGGCTATACAATTTTGTGACAAAATTTTACAATTTTCGTCCGAAAAAAGGGACCCCAATTGAAATACCTATATGGTAGCTGTGATAAGTGCGAGATCACGTAAGCGCGGCATGTTTCTACTTAAAGGAAGTATTGCTTTGGGAAATGTACTAAATAATTCCATTATGTGCTTAATGGACTGAGCTGGCATGCCTTAAGATGATTTGCATAAATATGTGAAAAGTTACTGTAAACAATGGACTTTGTTTTGCCAGTTTACATGTTATTATAGTGTGTGTTCGTCTTGGTATGATTGAATGAAGTTTCGAAGGACCATTGGTTTGAAATGAATGATTGGTTGATTGCTGTGTGATTAATTGTAAAATTGAAACGTAGTTTTTATTGTAAATGGCAATTACTTTAATGTGGTTAAAAAGAGAATATTCACAGTCAAAAAGTTACTAGAATTGTCCGTTGGTACTTCAATGTGAAGATACCAGCAGAGGTTGTTGCTTCTCTGNATTCACAGACAAGAAAGTTACTAGAATTGTCCGTTGGTACTTCAATGTGAAGATACCAGCAGAGGTTGTTGCTTCTCTGAAAGCTTACAATGGAATAGGCAATGAGGCATGGTTGCATTTGTGCTTTATACAATTTGTGACTTATGAGTCTGTATAATGAAACAAGTAGTTCACCAAAAGGTACGAAAGAACATCAAGAACAAAGAGATTTCTTATCTCTAATATTTAAATGAGGATTAGCGTATTGAAAAGGTGAACAACTTCAGAGCGTCTGAATTTGTAATAATGTAAAGATGAAAATCACAAAGACAATGTTCTAAAATAAAAAGACCAATGAACGGTCATTCACAGAAGGTGAATAGAAAGTTTTGGAGCGAAGCGTACACCATGCATTACTTGAAGGACATCAAAGATTTCAACCAGAAAGTGGAGCGGTTGAAAGTAGTTGTAGCTTTTGTGCTTTTGAAAATCACAATCCCATAAAGATATACAACCCCTGTAAACGATTCAACGAAGCAATTTTTTAAAAACTCCAGTGCGTTTCATCAAAGAGTATCGTGGGTGTAACTGCAATACTTGTCAAGTTAAAAACCTGTAAGTTGCAACATCTGATATCTTTGAGTAAAGATGAACATCACAAAGACAATGTTCTAAAATACAAAGACCAATGAACGGTCATTCACAGAAGGTGAATGGAAAGTTTGGAGCGAAGCGTACAGTGCCCACCCTGAACAATTGGTTCAGAATAATTAAAATGAAAAAATAATCTGATATTGTCATATTTCCTTGTCCACACACACACATACATACTTTCTCCAGAACTGTTTAGGTTTTTAAGCCCGCGTCTGGATTCTCACACAACTGGAACTGTTTAGGTATCTAAACCCGCGCCCAGTGACAATGAAATATGACATCTCAGATTCTCTCCAATCGAAACAATGAAATGTCAAAATGTGAAATGAAATGATTAGTCATTGATTAAAAGTAACGGGGTGAGCTTCTGCACAGGTCGCATTAATTCATTGAATCTAACTGGATTGGCTTTTGAATCAATTACTGTGCGTAGCGTGACTGTTCTTACGAGACCATCCTGGCCAGGGTGTGTCTTGATGACACGACCAAGCTTCCACATGGTTGGGGGGAAGTTCTCGTGCTTGATAAGTACCAAGTCTCCGACTGCTATGTTGTAGCTCGGGTTGGTCCACTTCTGTCGCTGCTGCAACGTTGACAAATACTCCAGGCTCCACCTCTTCCAGAAGCACTGTGTGAGGTGCTGGACTGACTGCCAATGGAGTAGTCGATTTGATTGATGAATGGGGATGTCAGGATCAGGGATCGCTGTCAATGGGGTTTGGAACTGCTCCAGTGTTAATTTCGTTTCACCGACCACTCGTTTGAGGTGAAACTTGGCTGCCTTCACTCCTCCCTCTGCCAAACCGTTTTGGTGCGGTGAAGCTGGAGCAGTCGTCCTCCAGGTGATGCCCTGTGGAAGCGCTGCGTCCTTGAAACACTTCACTGCTGCTTCATGCTCTTGTTTGAGCTCCTTCGCCGATGATATGAAGTTTGTTGCGCAGTCACTGTACAAGTGACTGGGAAGTCCTCTTCGGGATGTGAATCGTCGCAAGGCTGCGAGGAATGCTTGGGCTGATAAGTCTGTCACTGCCTCCAGGTGAATGGCCTTTGTTGAGTGACAAACGAAGATGGCCATGTAACACTTGTCTGCAACACATCCTCTTCCTCTTCGCATTTTGACGAAGAATGGACCTGCGTAGTCCACGCCTGTGTGCAGGAAGGGACGATGTGGTGTCACACGGGATGAGGGTAGTTGACCCATTTGCTGTGTCATGGTGTCAGCGCGATGTCTCCGACACACAACACACTTGCGGATGGTGAATCTGACAATGTCCTTGGCTCCCAATATCCAAAATTGTTGGCGTAGGGAATTGTGTACAAGTTGTGTACCACCGTGCAAGTGTCGTATGTGACACTCTTGTATGAGGAGAGTTGTCAGCTGGCTGTGCTTTGGCAAAACCATAGGATGTTTGTTGTCTTCTGAGAGGGTTGAATGCTGCAATCTACCGCCGACTCGCAAGATGCCCTGTGCATCTAGGAAAGGTGATAGGCTGATGAGCTTGCTGTTTCTTGGAATTTGTTGTTGTTTTTGCAATGCTCCCAGTTCATCTGCAAAACTGATTTGTTGGACGGAGCGCACGAGTGAGTGTAACGCTCGTTTTCTTCGCAATGGCGAAATTGGAAACGGAAATGTTTTCTCGTTTTTGAATTTGTACTCGATGAAGTACTGCATGATTGCTGTGGCAGTCACAAGTCTTCGGAGGGTTGAGAATCGTTGTGACCACGTTGTGATG
>JAHZMW010000007.1:0-18040 GCA_027743745.1 Alloscopus bannaensis
CCTCTAGAAATTTTCTCTGAAATAACCTCGATGTGACAGCTCTTTCATGGGACTTTCGTTTTGTGATACAGCACGTTTTTCTCCGTTTTTTTGATACTGTTTTAGATACAGCACGTCTCACACTTTTACTCTGCATGTGTGCATTCATCTCAAAGATGTAAAGTTTTCCAACACTCTCAGATTGGAGAAGGGCAAAGGGTACATATTTCGAGAGAGAAACGGTTATTTCTCTTCTTTTTATGTCCTCCTTGTCTGTTGTGCTTTGCAGTGTTGATTCTGATAGCACTTGGCATCCGATAAAAATCTCAGAGAAAGTAGCTGACATTTGCATAAAAATTACAGATCCAAGCACTTTTATTCCATTTCAGAAAGAAATCCGCTCGTTCTCACAGGCGACTCGAACTTGTTTACTAAACCTTATTTTTGTCTGTATTTTTGTGAGCTGAGCATTGTTGGCACTTTGCAGTGCAAACAATGACTTGCTTTGTTTTTTACTTGAAAATCTATTTTCTACCCAATATGTCGGAGAAAGATGTCAGAAATCGACAGAATCTAAAGGAATCATGTTGTCTTGTTTGCCAAACTCAAATCAACTGACTAAATAAAGAAATTCACGATAGTAAAAGCTTGAGACACAAAACTGCGTAGAAAAATCCAGAGTAAAATCTTTCTCCTTTTTACAAATAAATTGCAGTATTTTATTTCATATATAAATTTTTTTGTTTATACAATTAATAATAGACTTTCACCGGCAAAAGCTACGTTTTCGTGAGTTATTATCGACACAAATTGACCAAGTTTTTCTAAAAAGCAATGAAAAATACGCTCCTGTGCGAAACGTCATTCTGATTGAATTAGCCGAAATGGAACATGACGTCAAACCCAAAGTGCGTGTAGCCCTCGGAAGCGAGAATCTCAGAGAATCGGAAGGGACACTAGTAACTGGATTCCTCGAAAAGAAATACACACTCGTGAAGTGTACAATACTTGGAAAGTGTAATCACAAAAAGAGCATGATGACACGACGTGTATGAGTGTAGTACCATCAGTAGATTTACGGAGGCTCCCTTTAAGACGGAGAAAGGCTCAAGGTTACTTTGCTGAGCGTATCATTCACTTGATTATCTAAAGTGGATTGAATTGAAGAGAGCATTGGTCAAGCCTTCTTAATTCGCGTCATGTGCGGCCGTGTGTGTGTAGATTGAAATGAAAGTCAAGCACTGCTCTGGCTTCTTATTCCCAAAGCAGCGATATCACTCTTGATTTACTCCGTTTCATCTAGCTTACCTTTAAATCCAAGGAACAGTCTAGCAGACTTTCTCTCGCTTTCTCTGATTGCTCACCACACAACACTCCCGTTCCAACACTAAATGAACACGAAAAAAAATCCTGTGCCTAAAAATTAGAGCGTATATATAACCTGTCTGAAGTTGGCAAGGAATGGAATGCCATCTTCTTTCACCTCTGGAGAAAAGCGGTTATCACGTGCACATAAAGCATGTCATCCATATTAAAGGTGGCGAACTTGTCAACCAAGCCGCATTATTAGTATTCATTCACTCTCGTATTCGATGATTACGTTAGTCGGAAAAATTAGTGGGAAAAGTGTGTATTGATTGGAGAAGAATAGTAGGATGGAAAATGATTACTTATTACTTTGTATATATAAAATGATCCAAATATTTTCTATAAACACACCAAGACACCCTCCCAACGTGTGCACATACTCATAAATGGTGTGTGCGCGATAGCTTGAGCCACTTCAAGAAGAGTTACTTATCCAAAGGAGGGCTCCATGTAAATGGTGGTGTGATGATGAGAATAGGAAAACAAACCTCTACTAGTCGTATTCAGCGTGTGTATTATTAGAAGAGGCATTACGAGTACAAAATACACACGGCAGACCTTTCTCTCACATATTACTTGTACTAGAGAGTATTTTTTAAGAGAGGCTACGCCGGTATCCAGGCAAGACTCTTAGTACTCCTAGTTCTGGAAAATCTGCCAATGCTTCGCTCTCCAGCGCTATATTTACTCGAATTCCCTTTGCCTCTGTTCATTTCAGCATGAGCTGTGCAGCCGAGCACACGAGCACGATATATTCACTCCAATTTTCCGTGAGAGCGAAACGCTAGGAGAAATACTTTGTCATGCACACGTTACATTTTTATGATGAGTGGAACTCGTAAGTAGAGAAGAAACCTCTCACTTTTTAATATCCGTCACTACATCCATGTCACTCTCTCCGGTTTGTCTCAGCTAAAAGATTCATGGTGTCGTGACGTCGTCATCAGAGAGAAACGGGTTATTTCTTCGGAAAACGGAAATTTTTGGGACTCCATGTACTACTTTTGTGTGACTGTGACTGTGCGATAGAGTTTCTTGTGTCATTTACCTTGGTACAGTAATACTCTGTATTATTCAGAAGTGTGTTCAAGTTCCCCCGTCTAACAAAACACGTTCCTCCAATTTAACTCGTGACTTCCTGAGAAGTACACGCAATTATTGATGCGTGTCACAAAACTTTGGGATTACTCCGCTACAAGGGATAACAATCAACTTTCTTTACAATTACTACCCTGACTTTCACCTGTGCTCGAAAACACTCGAAAAAAACGAGTGAAAAATCGGGAAAGTCATAAAGTGGGAAATTTTTGGTCGCACCCCGAAATTACACTATTGTACATTAGATTCACAACTTTTTTATGACAACGCTACACCCTTTAGTATTTACGTTGCGTGAATAAGCGCAGTATGAGGTGAGAAAATCGTGAAAACTCGTAAATTACACACGTGTGTCCAACTCCACTTTCTCGTCAACGTTCCCACTAAAAGCGCCTGTGATATTCCAAAACTTTTGGTTAAACCAAAAACTCGCTCCTCCTGGGGCTTACTGCATTACTGTGCGAGCTATTGATATCAAATATCGTTGTGTCATATCATCTTCAACGCATCGTCATCATCAACCTCATTGATTTTGTGTGATATATGGTGGTGTGCACTAGGATTACATGATCCGTAAGAGAAACGTCATAGTATTTTGTGTGTGCGTATCTCTGTGTGTGACGAATATATCAGTGGGATTTGATAGATGAGAGGGAAAAACTAGATTTACATGAGAACCTGATGATGGACAGAAACAAGCACAGTTGTCGACGAGACTTATTACTCATTCCAGCTCCAATTTTTTCCTAATCTCAGTAATCTGCGAGCAATATCTGTCTAGTCGAGCTGGTATTATGCAAAAAAAAGATATACTCTGCGTGTGCACCACACATGGGAACTTTTATGCAAATATTATGCTCTCTCATGTGAACGCGAATGGATTGTGAACAAGACTTTATTGTGTGGCTTGTTGCTTCTCAATTGTTGACGAGAGAGTAACAACAAAGGGAGCTTTGGTGAATTATTCGTTCGATTTCCTCCGATTTCATCATTTCGTCTGAGTATTTATAGTCGAGGACAACGCGGTAATGTGAGCGAATTATTGTGTTGCAATTCCGTGAATTGGGAGCGGAGGAAACAGGACAGGCTTGGGAAAATTATACTATATTTGGATCTATTCACCAGAAATCGAACTGGATTGATTTGCTGTTGCGTGAATCAAGAGTATCGAATCCAATATTCAGTCAATAAGCATTCTTCATCTCACTCATCAAGGCTCCTGCGTCTGTGAGCTTGAGAGGTAGTCGCTAAGAATAACTGTGAAAAAAACAGCCGACTTTTCTACGAAAGTGTGATCTACGCAAATTCACGGAAAAAAGTGTAAAAAACAATCTGTTCACAATGTATACATTCTACAGTTAGATATTCCTCTTCATCCCTTGAGAAGACTGTATTTTTTATGTCTTTGAGATCTCTGAAGAACTCGACAGCTTCAAGCTTTTCTGCTGTATGCTTTCTAAATGCGCCATTTCCTGTGCTAATTTCTTCGCATTTCGTGCGAGAAATCGAGCAGACTTGTGAAATCTTGAAGGAGTTATGCATGTGCTTTCACACACTGCCTCCAGCCTTCAGATTTGCGCAACTCTGTTTTTTGGAAATTGTTCTCTTGCCTTATTTCCTCTCTCATTTGCATGATGCATGTCTGCTGCTGCTACTTACAAAATTAGTTGGGGGAAACGGTAATAATTATAGTAAAAAAAGTTTTCATTAAAAAACGGAGCAGGATGCAATTAGCAAGATTTTAGCCGCCTTGAACAACTTGCAAGTGTAATAGCGCTCCGATATTTTTTCGGGAAGTGTAAACATCGAGTACAAACATCCTTTTTTCCCAGTTGTCCTCCAGCCTTTTATAGTTTATAGTTAGGATACACACATTAGGAAATGAGAAGAAAAATGTGAAACCACAGAGAAAAAGATCCGGATGCAAACTTTCTCTGGTGGAGTTGCCTACGTCGAGGCTACAAATGCCGATAAATATTACAGGTTATAGCACACTTCTCCATCCATCACCGAGTTGTACGAAATCGAAGAGTCTGAGAAAGGTTTTTTGGCGCACATCTCCGTGTATCAGATTATAGGAGTCCAATAATATTTTGAGCATTCATCACAATAGATTGGCTTGTTTCTCAGAAAAGAGATGATGCCTCGGTATGCTCTCGCCTTTTCGAGAGTTACGCTGTGTGGCCTTATCCTCGCCACCACAATGCGAGCACAATCCCAACCTGACATTTCCAGAGAAATGGAGAAATAAGTTTGGAATTACGGCTACAAAGAGGAAAGGAAACGAGCAAATTCTTAACATCACAGCACGCATTTCAAGAAAAGGCATATGAATAAGCCACTTTATCCTTTTCCACAATAATGTCAGCCTCGCACAGTCGAGGACCTGATACATATTACGATTATGTAGTCATTTTTTCTGCGACCAACAACGTCACGAGCGTCAAATTTGGAGATGGAAGAAGGCAGAGAGAAGGTCTACAAGCGTATTACTTTTTTCCCATATACTTCAGAGACATGAGACTTTTTCTCTACGCACCAGGAAAAAAAAGTGTTACACGGGGTTTAATGCCAGTTTTCTCTCATATGTTGTGGATGCATAGGTTTATCCGAAGTCAAATAAGCTTCATAGCCGACCACACACGACCAAAGGGAAATGCAAGTTGACTTTTTTTTAGCAAATCACACTGTGTCAAGACCCACGTTTCCATAAGGTGCAATATGGACGTTGGCGCGGCGGTTGGTTGGTCGGTGAAAAATAGGAACCCCTGAAGACAGCTTAATGCTTCTTGATGATGTCGTCATTACTGAGATGCACCATTTTCTCTCAGAAAAAAGGGAAAGCATCTCGAAGAAAGAGGAACTTTGTGTAATTTTTTTTTCTCTCTCTCGCTTTTCTCTTGATATGGAAAAAGGAAACAATTTTCTCCGGGTAATCATGCACATGTATATGCACAGCTAATAATAACAACACAATAAAACTATTAGGCTTTTGGTGCGCCTCAAGATATCGGGTACTTTCTCCTACTTTCTCTAGATATTGTAGAGAAAAAAGGAGAAGAAAGACACATCAGTGTTCATCCCTTCATTCTTGTTGACAGCTTCTCGTGAGAGAAAGGAGAGAAATAAGGAAGGAAAAGGAGTGTCTGCCTTTTTTTCTTTTTGAGATGAGCACAAACAGACAAAACGGTCTCACACCACACACACGCCAAAATAATACACCGCCACCTTTCTCTTGTTTGTTCGAGGTGTGAAGGAGGAATTGGAGAAAGTTTTCTCTGTCTCCCAATAACTTTTTCACATTCTCTTCATTTAATGATATTCCATGACTTCGCCACTGACTTTCTTTTTTCAAAAGAAAGAAATAACAACGAACGAACCTTTCCTTTTACAATTCTGGGTTAAAAATGAAAGAGAAAGTGGTCACAACACCGTGAAAAGGAGACCATATCACAGCCTCACACCTATTTCTTCAATGATCAAAGACCTCTGAAAAAAAGAATGTTTTTGGCGAGTGGTTGAGAGGTGACACGATATTATTATGAAGCCTCAGAAACATGACGGGAAGGAGACAGAGTGGGAAATTCAGGATAATGCGAATTCTGTCTGAGTCACATCGACAGCTTTGCAATTGTAAACAAGAGAATTGAGTCCATTGCACAGGAGGCAGGGAAGAGAAAGCACACAGCTGGGAAGTCTTGTCATGTGTCAGAGAGGATTGGTTGAACATACTTGCGTAACCCCTGTAGCCTTGATAAGTGTATGCGAAGAAGACATTTCGTTGCAAACACGACACACATTGTCCTATTACATAATGTGTAGCCTGTCACAAAGCGTCTGTAGCCAAGAGATGTGTGGAACGAGGAGACAAGAAGCCGGGAGCTCGGATGAGGAAGAAGAAGAAGAATGATCACCGTCATGTGTCAGGGGACACTTCATAAGAGGCCCGCTGTGTGTCAATGACAAAGGAAGACACTTTATGTCACATCTATTACCTTTCCCTACATACTCATCTGAGTCGTCGTGTGCCACGGAGTCGAACCACAGAACACACAAAGTCTTACTCCTATATTCAAGGAGAAAGGAGCGGAGAGAGAAAGACACTCACAAAGAATGATCCCTTTCTTGTCGTCATCACTCACTTCTTCTCCTCGGAGGGTCGACATGAAGTGTATTCAAAGAGAGAGTGAGCGTAACAATACTTCTGACAAACACAAGAGTAAGGAAACGAAACTACAGACTCATAATATTATATGTAATCATTACCATCCATAATCCATGCACACATATAAACGAACATGAATAACTGACTTCCCAAATTGAATCACGCGTAACAATACAGTATTGATTAGGGTCTATGAAATACAGGCGACAGATACATGTACAAAGGAACATATTTTGTGCTTTCACTCTGCAAGACATGGTTGACTTTAGTATAACTGTTATATATATGACCGACATTCGGAAGTCGGCGTTATGAGAAGGGAAAGCTTTAAAATGATTCTCGTCGTTGTCATTCGAATTGATAACTCTTTCTCGTAGTTGAAACGCTGTTGCTACTTGCTTTCCAAGCTTTCTATATCTGCAAAAAACATTCACTTTCTCTTCTCCAAAGATGAGATGCTTTCTTTCAAGTGTCCATATTATTTTAAGGCTTTTATTCGCATTCTTTTCCTTTTGCAAGCGTTGGGATTGTCGGCTTTCACAGATTTATGATTACGACACAGCATAAGTGGATGAGGAGGAATATCTGAAGAAAATCATTGATTGATACATCTATACGTATATCGTATGTATACGTGTATTATAAAATGAATCTTATTAGCTCTACATCGTTGCAGGGCATGCACACACGACTGCACCAGCCGAGAGCAAATAAAATAATTCCAATTCTTCCTCCTCTTCAGCAAAACTCCAGACTGCAGCTTTCTCTCGTTTTTTTCACTTGTCACAGTAATTGGAAAGCCGCAGGAGTTTGAAACGGAATCCTGTAACCGTCATAGAGTGGTTCTTCTGTGAAAAGAGTAAAAAGCGAGGACACAGGATTACTACATAAATACTGCATATATGAACTTGTGCCATTATGGATCTCTCAGTGAAACTTTGTGTAGTTAGTTATCAAAAAGAAAAGGAGAGAAACGGTGGTGACACACGATAGAGAAAAAAAGTGGGATGACAATTTTTAAAACTTTCTCCAACATCATCATCAACTCCCTCACACTTTATTTAGGGAACTCCTCAAAAGTTAATGTGAGGAGACAGAGATTTCTATTTTTTCTGCAAGTTTGCTTTAAAAGTTTTTTTTTCTAAAAAAGAGCACGGATTGTGGCACTCATGTCATATTAACGTGCTGGCAACTACGTTATTAGCGCAAACGTGTATGACATGCTGTAGGGCAGAGGGAAATTGTGCTGTAAAGGGATTTCGCCTCGAGTGTGAAATATACAAGTACTCCAAAACTTTTATCTTGTAAAATAGTGTAATACAATGGCGAATGAGGATGTAAAAAAAGTTTTTTGTGAGTTTTTTGTTTAACAAGGAGCCTGCGTGAAACACTTAAAATACTCTGAAGCTGACTACTCTGAAAAAAAGAGAAAACCCAGCAGAAAAATTTCAGTTTTTTTATAAATACAATAACGTAATAAAGCAAAGTTAAATTGCATATTCTTCAGAATCTTTGTAATAAATAGTGTCGTGTCACATTGTGTGTGATCATCATTTTTTCGAATTCATTTCTTCACAGAGAAAGTCAATCCACGTGTGTATTTACTCGTACTTTTGTGTGAAAGTTGCTACAGGGAGAAAGCTGCCGTGTGTTGTTTCATTGTGTCACTTCTTGTTTCGAGAGAAAGTCTCGGGGATATACAGTGTTGTGGACACGCCATTATTATTTAGTTAGCTGTGTGTTTTCCCGAAAAAAAGCTTCCATGTCAGTAGTCACTCCGAGTATCTTCGTTGAGTGGGTTTTGATGTAAAGAGAAAGCGAGATTGCTCAATACTGGATTCTTCCTGAGGAGAGAGGGGAGCTAGAAAGCTCTCTGCAGAAAATAATATGAGACTTTCTCCGAGTTAGTTTCAAAGTGTTTGTATATATAGCGCTGCACATTTGTTGTGAGCGGAGGCAGCAGGGTTTCGCTCTTCCATGAGACAGAAGACGTTGTTCCTTTCTCGTCTTAGACTGGGAAGAGAAAGTGAAGCAAACATGTCTCACGAGAGAATATTGAGATGCCAAAGTGCTACATTCCATATTGATGGGGCGACTTATCAGATCGGTAATTTTTAATTCCAAAATCTTCTCCACTTTATTCTTGTATTTATTATGCTACCCTTCGTCTTTTTGTGTTCTACTTTCTTTTTTCCGACCTGTCATCTCTAAATTATTGGAAAGCGATGATGGTATCACTGGCAGCCTTTGAATGTTTCACAATATTATTATTACCCTTGCGTGATGCGACTCCTTCGACTCGCGCTTTCACTTTTGCGATTAGTCATTTGTCATCATTTCGGTTGAGCTCTCAAAAACCTCCACATTCATTGTGGACACACGGTGCATTTTTCATTGTGCTTTCTCTATCTCTTGGATCTCTACACTTTTAATCCAGAATGCTAGAAAGTTGGTAAAGATTCAATTTATCATTTTCCGATCTTAGGCCCGCACGGCATGTGTCTTTGCCAATCATAAGCCACCAGTTTATTATTCAAGACGGTCCATGTTGTCGAAGCGAAGGTAAAGGATAGACAAGAGAGAGGATAAATGGCTTTTGCTCCCTTTCCTGTTGTAGAGGATAAATGGATTACTTTGTTTTCCATTCGAGTACGACGAGAAAGGTCTGCTGAAACTTTGATGCGAGAGAATGTCTTCCATTTTGGATGTACATATGACTAAGTGCACGTTGACTTATTGTTCGGAGCGAGAGTGAATAAGGATACTGAAGAAAGGAGCAAATTCGCTTTCACTCGTCGTCTTCATTGTGAATACGAAGGGGGATTTACAAACAACGAGGTTCAGACAACAAAGTGCAAGTCTACTGAAGAAAAGAGAGTTTAAACGAGACATGGCTGACATTCAACGGGGAAAGTTTTGCATATTTGTACAAGCTTTCTCCGACAGTCGCAGCATCGGCGAATGCATTTTTGTCGCAGTCATTATTACCGAAGAAAATTATTATTTGTCGTCTGGTTGTCCATTGTTTCTTATGACACTGCAATGCGAGTCTGTAAAACAATTCTCATTTTTTTGTATGTCTAATTCATGTCTTTGGAACGTTGCAGTAGCAAACGATGAGCCAACGAACGGAGTGAAAATTCTCCGACGGAAGGATCCTCCCGTTGACCTCAATACTGACCTTCCAACACTCTCCAATGTTTCGGTGGTCCAGAGGCTGAAGCTGATATTGGAAAAATTGGAGACTGGCCAGCTGGACGCAGTTCCTCCGGAGGTGCTCCAGAAAAACATCCAGTACGCTATCCAATTGATTCAGGATGGAGACTCTGTTAAAGACAGGTTCGAGCGGAAATTAAATACCTTTTTTCTCTCTACGCAAACAAAGGGCTACAATAATGTGTATCTCTACACTGACTTTGTCATCTCTTGCTTTCCCTTCATAAAATACATATCTTTATATCCATAATCCCCAAAAATGGTATATTTCACCCGAATGCGGTCAATCGCCCGTTAAGTGCCCAATCATCTATTCCCTCATCCAGGAAGACAAACAGCAATTTTTCTCAAAGAATTACAATAATACCATCACATCAATCTAGTGAAAGTATCTGTCTTTCTGTGTGTTTAATACCTTTATGAAATTACTGGTGAAAGCATTTGTTTCAAAGTTTTCCTAGAAGGATTACCCATCACACAATACGGTCTTTTGTGTATGCTCCCAATAGAGAAAGCATTGTATTTATAAACGTAGCAGCAGTAATCTGTTCAGCACAAGGACATCTCTAGGTAGAGAAAATGCGTGAGTACCGTGATCCCCAGAAATACATTGTACGGTCGTATTGACCTATAAAAAGTTGCGCTTATCAATTCACACACATCACATCAGTCATTCTCAGGGATTTCCTACGTCAGCAACACAACTCACACGCTCGAATATAAGACAGCAGGAAGAAAACGATCCACACATTGTAAGGGTAAAAGTGAGCATACACACTGAAGGACTATTAGGCTAGTGTAGCACGGTTGGGGAAAGACGTAAGAGTGAAAGCCACACAATGTGTGTGCGGCGAGTGTGTGGCTGGCTAACAAAGAGTAATGAGTTTCGCGAGTTCAGAATAGCACGCGCTGGAATATGTGGAACAACAGCTGTGCTAAATAAACTCTGGAGTGAAAGCGCCAAAGTGAAACTGACCTCACTTTCACCTAACTCTCATCACTCTGCTCGCAACCACCACAAAAGACAAACAAAACTCTGACGACACACAAAGGGAGGTCTTCAACTACACATCACACGCGTGTCTTCACTCCCTCGATTGACAGTTCTTTTTCCCATTACAATTCCGCGATGTTGTGGGCGAGTTCGGAGGACCTCGAGAAAAGCGCATTTCGAGCTGCTTTGCATACGGGGAAAGGCACGCTCATAGAATGTAGGTGTCTTAGGACTTGGGTAAATGGGAAAAAAGCTCGCGGAGGGCCGATAAAATGTATGGATCTATTTCCCAATACTTTTCCCCTACTCCAATAAAAATCGATCACTTCCCGTGTGTCCTCATCTAATATGCACCATACTTTCTCCGACTTTCACTCACGATCAGGTTCGCTCCCCTGTTTTATTTTGGACATTTATTGAGTTCTGCTTGAAACACTGAAGTGATCACTAATCAGAAATTTAGAACCAGAAATGATTGTGACTAAATATTTTTAGGTATGGAAAAAACATAAATGTAGGAAAATAGTATGTCTTCGAGCTTTCAGTCTCTGGGACATTTCTTACCGGAAAACTAAAATAAATAGTAACAGGCATACGCGTAAAGCTTCCAATGATTCTTTTATCACGGCCAACATCAGGGAGAAATTGATGTTGTTGTGTAACTATCAGGACATCAACAACACGCGTGTCTTTGAAGAATGGGTAACCCATTTCAGGTTACCCTAAAAGTGGTTTGGGCATTGTATTCGAGAACAGGGAAGGCGGAGGTATAATTTAGTTTTTGTGGTGTACACCAAAGCACAAACGACCAAAGAATATTATGTCCTTTGTATAATTCCGCTTGCTCCGAAGTGTAGCCACAACAAGTCAGTCATCTTCACAGAGTCATGTCAAAAGAAGTATGTCATACTCGTCGCGGGTGAGCAGGAGTTTATAAGAGTCAAGATAATAATGATTTCGTAAGAGCGATTTACCATTCGAGTGGACAGTATTTTGTATGTCAATCACGAGCAGCCACTTCACATTTAAGCGTAGGCTTGTGGGAAATAATTATGAAATTCAGAGAGCACACAGCGGCATTACTTGACCATAATTACTGTGTAGAATTTCAAGGGGAATTTAATAGAAGCTGATTAACCTGCCAGCGGAACAATTGAACAAGTGTTTGCCACCACACTACCACCACTCCTGCCACCTCAGCCTACTTATTTAATGAGCAGAGACACTCTTATGAGTATAACCTGCGTAGTATTATCCAGACTCGTAAGCGACAAAGGCGTAATTTGGTTTTGTGAACTGCGTAGAAGTGAAACGTCATGTCTTGGCGTAAAATGCAGAGGATCGTACAAATTTTGACACAAAAAATTCTCCATTGCACACAACTTCTAATTTTCAGCCTTAAAGGGTTATATACAAAAAAGGCATAAATGTTGTATTAGTGTGTGTGTCGGGAAATGCTTTTGTGGAGCAAAATTGCACGAGGTAGCAGCTCAAATTCATGAGCGTTTTCTTTCCCAAACGAGAAATCGTCTCATTCATTATTCAGCCGCGTAAATGGTTTCATGTGACCGTTGCTCACTGACGAGCCAAACCGGAGCAATATTATTCTCTCTTGTGCCAAAAAAAACGGTAGCGCACACAATACCTTTTTGGTATTCAATGAGCAGGTTAACCTTCAGTGAGCACAAAAAAAATTGGAAGGCAGCAACTAATTTATTTTGCATGTCAGCATAATTCTCATACTCTCGCTCCTGTAACCACACATGTGAGAGCGGCGATAGTAATAATGACGATGTGTAGAGAGAGATTAGAATGATAATATTTTCTTAATTGTCTCCTCTCAGTGTACTTTACTGGGCGTCTTCCAGTTTAAGTTGGAGGCTTCCTTCACACAAAGCCTTGTCTGATGCCGAGAGCAATGATCATCAGAGAAAACTCTGGTGAAATTAGAGTATGATAATATCCTGTTTACATAACCAGTTTACTCGAGCCTTGGCATAAATAACGTTTCCTCCTTAAATTTCTACCCACTTTTCCTGTCTTCACCTTCGTTTCTATAATATTCTCCTCGTTTTCCATCATGAGAAAGCATGCGTCGCAATAATTCTGGTTACGCTTATACTTCGAGACTTGGCTCTCGGGTTTCACCATGAAAATTAAGGAGCAATATGACAATCTGGATACACTGTAGGCACGTCAGAGTAAAAATGAAAGAGGATATTGTAATTGGACTCTGTGTAGATAATCTCATGCAATTTCCGACTCTCTTGTGGGATTCCTGGGAACAGGAAAAATACACTTGTCATCACAAATGACTGTCTGTACAAAGCAGACACACGCATTTTCGCGTAATCTTTTGAAAAAATGTGGTATTATATCGATACCTTGAGTTAGCATGCATTTAACTTCACTAAATTTCCATTTGCCCCAATTTTGCAATACGGACCTCTGCAAAATTTTTGGGGAAAGTAGACTCGTTTCGTGTGTGCATTTTAAAGCAGTTTAAAAACCGTGTAAACTGATAACCACTTTCTCCGGCACAATGTATGCATTAATCTAATTGCGAAAATATTCTATATCGTTGTTCCCCGTAAACTAAAGACAAACATGAGGATGAATGACTACATTATTATTTTGACGGTGTACGTGCTCGCGGACAGAGTAAAAATGGCTATTAAGTTATTAACCGAGCTATACACACACGGGAAAATCGATTAATCCTAATTTGGGGGAGGACAAAACGGGTTTTCGTAGGGAACGCAAGTGTGAGACAAAGTTAGGGAGAAATCATGTGTTGTTTATCATCATCAGTGTGTTTTCTGGGTGGGTATTCCATATCATCTACGAGCTCCCTCACTTTCACCTGTGCCTTAAGTGCGGAGTCTTTTTTATTGAAGAAAACGCTCCTGGAAATGAATTTTTATTAAACTCGTAAACACACATAGGGAAGCCTGTAATTAATATGATGAGCCGAGCTATCACCTCGCGGCCAAAATGGTAAACGGGGTTGTGTAAATTTAGTTTCTTGGAGGAAGCTTGGTTTTCTTATTAACACAGCTACTCAGCATTCAACTCAATTAAAAGGAAGTTGTGCGCAAACATATTAGCAAATATTACGTCAATATTCTAAGAGTTGCTTTTATGCGTACCACATGCCACGCAACGAAGCATGAAACTCTAGTTTTATTAAAAACGCAGTGACAGGAGAAAGTAGCATAAGAGAACGGTAAACAGGGTTGACGATACTAAACAACAGAGAGAACACGCTTTCTCCTGTAATAAGCATTTAATCAAATAGTAAATCATGGAGTGCAATTGTAATAAGTGTTCGTAGATGTGCGTTGTAGTATTATGTGTACATTATAATTTCCGACGGTTTGTCCTTGAAGTGAAAATGTCAAGGTTCTTTGGAATGGCGGTGTGCGCGTGATTGATTACAATGTGATCACAATATTGTGTTGTAATGAGAACTTAATTTTTCCAGGTAATTACTATTGGGCGTGTTGAATGCGAAAGCTTGCTGTGTTTCGCAAAAAAAAACTTTCACCGCTCTGCTCTCTGCCTTTGCATACATTTTTAACTCTTGCAGCGTCATTTCTCATGCACTTTCTCTGCGGGCATTTGAACTAAGTTATTCTGTAGTTGTTTCTTGTCTACTCTATCTTGTTGCATTTCTTGTGACGTGTCTCTTCATAACTACTTTGATGCTGTCATATATTCACTGCTGTAATGGTTGGTTACTACTCGTGATCCATTGACCGTGTTTGCATAACGTTGATGTATGACTTGTTGTGTGCTGTAACGATTAATACTCTAATTGCATTTTTGATTAACAACTGTCTCATAACGATAATCATACTTAATTTGTTTGAACTGACAATGTTTCGTGTATTATAATATTCGTGTCTCTCTGATGTCTCACAGGACTCCTCCTGCTCCTTGTCAACACGGGACAACCTCGACAGGGGTGGGGGGTGAGTTAGCTTTGAGCCGGTTGTCTCGCTCCCCGAACCGTCGTCATCAGCAGAACTTTCTCCAGCAGCAGCAACCTGTTCAGTCTCAACAGAAAAGGCAAAGCCCGACATCTTCTTGTGTTGCCTCGTCTTTTAGCGCTGCTGCTACTTCTCCAACTGCTACTTCTACTTCTGCTTTCGCCATTCCAAAAACTACTACTAATACCACTAACATTTCCGCTGACTCTGCTGTTGTCACTTCTAGTAAACCTCTTTCTTCCGCTAGTCTCGCAGATTGTGTCACAACAACTACTACAACAACAGTTACAACGCCTCCTCCGATAACTACACCACCAATTCATACAAGCTCAACTGATCTCACTACAACAATTACTAGACCTACTCCAACTGTCCCTGAAACAGTTGCCTCCACAGGCAAAATTGATGAGGAGAGCAAGAACACTCAAACCACTGAAACTCCTCCCCCTCCCCCTCGAATTACTGCCCCACCCGTACCTACAATTATCACACCGAAAACAGATCGAAAGGGCAGTGTCTCTTGTGGGGGTGGCGATACACTTGCAATTCCGGAGTCTCGCAGGTTTTTACACATAATCAAACTGTTCTCCAACAAATTAATAGTCATACAAATTGAATTTCTTATCCCTTAAATATGTACCTTAGTATTGAGAGAAAGCTTAGAGTAGATCCCCCTTTTGCATCTACAATAGAGAGTATACCTGTTGGAAAGTTACCTGAATATTTTTTGAAAACCCTAAACTTGTAAGGGTGATTTTGCATTTTGCCCTCTACACTTTTCACCCCCAACCCCCTCGGGCTAGTAGGCCTTATTTAGTACGGAATTGTGACATATTTTTTACCCTCGCACACACTTTCACTTCATCATGAACATGAACTTTGACACCTGATGAAGAACCTGGAGTGTCACACAGATTAACGTACTGTATTTTCCCCTACATTTTGCAACCTATTTCCTTGAAAACTTTTTAAAAATCTTTTTCTATTGTCTCACCTCAATAATTCTTTGAACCAAGTATTGAAATGCTTTCAATTTTTCGTGTCCGCTGTATTATTTGAATTGCTTAAACAGTTGCATGGATCTTGTAGTGAAAATGTGGGTTTATCGTGCTTGCTTCTCGATTCACATTTTCTGACATTTAGACACAGCTCACAGACTTAAGCGGCTTCTCCACGTTTATTTATATTCTTTACTTTCTGGTTGCATTTCAGATTTAGTTTCGGACATGTGGAAAAAATATCATGCTTAACATATATTTAATGTAAGCCGTCTCTCAAAGATGAAAACGGCTAAAAACGCTTCAAGGTTTTATCCTCCGTTTTAAGGAGCTTGCAGCAGTCAAAAATGTTTTCACTTGCGAATGCGGCGGACAGCTACAAGAGGAAGGGAATCGTGCAGATTCTCAAATTTATATGATTTTTTTCCTCACAATATCTACGTCTCAGGGACGAGTGTGGTTTTTAGCTTATTCTCTCAAATTTCGCCGGCTACTCTCTCCAAGGGTTCAATTGCTACTCCAAGCTTCTTCGCATTTGTGCAGTCACCCAAAATGAGGCCGAGAGTCAGATTGCACAAGGGGTTTGTTCCTCTCTCCAGAATGAACTGTAACATTCACGCAGTAATACCTCTCCACCATCCAGAGCGTTGCAAATCTGGGCAAAAATGAAGCGGCAGACTGAGACTTGTATTTGTTGGTCACGGTGAAAATTTGTAGAATGTGCAAAAAGTTGAAGGTTAAAAGCATAATATTTTTGAGTTGATTGGAAACTTGAAAGTGATCTACTGCAATCTCCTTTAAAGTATGTCCGACTTCTCATTGACAATAACTCTCTCGAAAATTGCACCTTTGGAAGTGGATATATTTTCTTTTGTGTCCATAAAGAACTATTCCAGTCATGAAAAGGTGAAGAAAATGGAGTAAGATGAAGATCTCTATCATCCACTTCTTTCCGCTGCTACTTTTTGAAGTTAGACGTAGACAAATCTGATCCACCATAGTTGATTAGAACGTATTATATATATATCTCGGGCCCACGCCCACTTTCACATTCACTTTAATCATTCAAAGGCTTGCATCCTTTCTTCCGGGGGCGGAAGTACGGAAAAATAAAAAAATATGTTCAGGATTTTATCTTCTGAACCTCGTTCATAAATGTTTATCAAGATTTTTTCCTCAGCGAGTTGTCTTGAAGTCAAACAGTGTACGAAGTTATTAAAAATTCTTAAGCCCAAATGAGATTCGTGCAATGTGACATCATTTTTATCCGCTTTCTCCACTTTAATCTAAGGCATGTGTCCACATGCACTACTTTTATGTTTACTTATATTTACATTAAGGAGGAGCACGAATGACTTTTTTCATCACTTGTTTCCACTTTCACTCTAAAAAAAGAGAGCTCATCATGAGTCATGTATTGGCCTGTGTAGTTTTCACTGCAAAGTTTTAGGAAACGAAACTTGTATTTAAGCCAGAAGGAAAAACTTGTGTCTTGGCTAGTTTCATTAGTCCATGCAAATCCACACATTTTTCTTTCATTCGGCAAAGTTTCTCTTTCTCATTCCGTTATTCAAACAAACTATCTCATCACCGAAATATTTTATTGTGTGGAATGTGAGATGAGAAGAAAGTTTTCTGGTAGTCTGAAAAAACATTTATTTCCAGAGAAGGATTGTGTGTGCAAAATGAAAACTGGAGTAAGCACTAGTTCAGGTGTGGGACACAACTGTTAAGCGTTTCAGAAAAGTAGGAGAAAAACGTTGAAAAAATCTAACTTCATAATAAGTAGACTTGGATCGAGAGAAAGTTGGTGAAATGTGATATAAATGCCTTTCACCATTTCACATAAAAAATCGGACTTTTTCCCTGTTTTGTCCGCAATATATATGCAAGGGACGATGCATGCATTGCACCATCATCTCCCTACAAGTTGAGAAGAGAAAGCTAAGTGAAAGTTTTTCACAGTTGCTTTTTAGCCAGACGCACAATCCATTGAGTTCGAGAATCCGGGGAAACCGTCTGTTTTAAGAATTTACATTATTGACATTCTGCCAGTCTGCTAACAACCATTATCCCTTCTCTTCAATGTTTTGCAAAACCATTTCCTCCGTTTTTTTCCTCCAATGTCGAAAAGGAGGAAACAATTTTTTTTGGCCGATGCACATAATGTGTTACTCGAATTGACAGGCTGAGCTCTCTTGTTTTTTCCTGAAGAACCTTTTCCAGAAAA